>MU106780.1:0-86837 GCA_012274485.2 Sinapis alba | reverse complement strand
CCGGAGGGAGCTGTAATAACACAACACCAATGTCTATTGGGAAAGAAGTTTTGCAAGAGGAGTCGAGTGATTACAGCGCGGGTCATGCAGTGAAAGGCACAGGGGTTAAGCTTTTGGACATAACGGCCTTGTCTCATATTAGAGACGAAGGTCACATATCAAGGTTTAGTATCTCGGCTTCACGAGGAGTTCAGGATTGCCTCCATTGGTGCTTGCCTGGAGTTCCTGATACGTGGAATGAAATCCTTTTCGCAATGATATAAGTTTTTGCATCAGCAGAGAGAGGGGTTGAGCCAAATCCAGCCTTTTTATAGCTTTTTGTATGATACACATTGAGGTAGTAGAGGCCTAAGATGGAAGTTATAGTATTCATTCTGGTACAGAAACAAAGCTCATTGTCGTAAAACCATACCAGGGCTTGTCCGACCGACCATATTTACGGAACAGAACCTAACTCAACTTTGTCTTTTGAGTCGGTTAATAGAAATTTTAGAAATCCATGTTCTGGAAATCTGTTTTTGTTACAATGTTCTTTGAACGTTTTGACGTTGGATTATACGATTAATTCAAACGATTTGCTACACGCTGTTTTTGGCAAGATAAGTTAGTCGAAACAAAACAAAATGTTATTTTACAAACTGAGAAATGGCGGCGAAAAACAAAAATATGTTGTTTTCTTAAAAAGAAAAAACTAAAAATATGTTGCGTAACGAAAGAAAACATAGCAAGTGTGGTAAGAGGATTAGGTAACGACCTGACCCGACCCATATTAACCCACCCGGTAGAGCGTTCTAGATAGAGTTCTCTTCCTGCAATAAAAAGAGAGTCATGTATCTTTTCTAGCCTGTCTATCCCTTCTGCAATTCTTAAGGTTTTATCCTTCAAAGTCAGAGTCCCCTTCTCTTATCGTCAAGGTATGAATCTCTTCTCTCTGCTTGCCTACACTCTCTTCACTGTCTTTTTACGGTTCACAGCGAGAATTGAACATAAAGGTCTAAACTTTGGGCGGAGAAAGTAATGGGTTCGCTCAATAGTGATTGAGTTTTGCGGAAAACTGGGAAAATCTCGGAGAAATCTTACTAACTGAAAGTTTTATGTGTGTTTGACTGATAGCAGAAATGGCGGCGACACAACTTACATCATCACCAGTGACAGTGTCAGCCAGGAGCTTAGCCTCCCTTGAAGGTCTCAGAGCTTCGAGTGCAAAGTTTGGAACTTTGAAAACAGGCACCCTTAAGCAGAGCCAGTTCCGTTCTTTGGTTGCCAGAGCTGCTTCTGTTGTTGCTCCTAAGGTACTACTTACTCATTTAACTGAACATCTGGAACTTATCTGAATGTTGGATTGCTCTTTCTATAGCTTTAGGTTATTTAGCAAGCTTGGTTTGTAATTTAATGGCAGCCTTGTGAGATATTTGGATATGTTCCTTCTCCTTTAGTTATGAATTATAAGTTTTGTTTGTTTTCTTGTGGTGTTTACAGTATACTTCAATTAAGCCATTGGGAGATAGAGTTTTGGTGAAGATCAAGGAGGCAGAGGAAAAGACTATGGGAGGTATCTTACTTCCATCTACAGCTCAGTCAAAGCCTCAAGAAGGTGAAGTCGTTGCTGTGGGTGAAGGAAGAACTATTGGGAAGAACAAAGTTGATATCACTGTCCCTGTAAGAAAACCTCACACCCACCCCCTCAAGCCGCTCTCTTTCTTCGTTTGCTTCGGTTTCTTACTAATATTGCCTTTTTCTTCCTGGAGTGTAGACTGGAGCACAAATCATTTACTCCAAGTACGCAGGAACTGAGGTGGAGTTCAACGATGTGAAGCATCTCATTCTCAAGGAAGATGACATTGTTGGTCTTCTTGAGACAGAGGACATCAAGGATCTCAAGCCATTAAATGACCGAGTCTTCATTAAGGTTCTCCTCTTGTGCTTATCTCAGTCATCTTATTGCTTGCTTGTGCACGCAACAAACAGTGATAACCAGAGGAAGTCTTTGTTTTGAAATTTGTGGGTTTAGGTTGCTGAGGCAGAGGAGAAAACAGCTGGAGGATTGTTGCTAACCGAGACTACCAAAGAGAAGCCTTCTATTGGCACGGTAAGCACACACTTGATATCATATTTATCTCAAGACTTGTCTTTATAGCTCATACACAAGTGCCAAGTATTCATAATCTCCTCTGTGTTCATTGGCAGGTGATAGCAGTTGGGCCAGGTACTCTAGACGAGGAAGGTAAGCTTCAGCCACTATCGATATCCACTGGAAGCACAGTTCTCTACTCCAAGTATGCGGGTAACGACTTCAAGGGCAAAGATGGTTCAAACTACATTGCCCTGAGAGTTTCAGATGTGATGGCTATCCTTTCTTAGTTTATATCTTTGTAAACTTGCAATTTGTATCCCAATTGTGGAAATTTTTCATAGACGGCATGACAATAATCTGAAATAAAGACTTGAGTTTGAAAATATGATTGTTGATCTGATGGCTTTCTTTCTCTTACTAAGCGGCTTATGTTAACCAGTTCGTGAAGCCTTCGTGTAAACTTGGTTGAAGATAAGTCCTCAGTTGAAACTTGAGTCCTGTTATCTAAACAGAGAAAGATTATATTACAAAAGTGAAAAGAAAGAATCTTTGTCTGAAAGATCTTCTTCCGCCTTCACCGGTATACTGACCTCTCCAAGCATTGCCACTATCACCGCCGCTACAAGCTTGATTAGTAGCTGGTAAACCTGCAAAGTTCCCATCTCAGCTCATCTGTTGAACCTCAGATGATGAAAGGATCTTTATGCTCTGAACACAGTTTACAAATTCCCTGCAAATCATGCGTGCTAGATCATGCCTCAGCTCATCATAACCTCTTTAACGGTTGACATAGCGATATATAGTGACATAGCGAACGGAAATAAACATTTATTAATTAATATACTTTTATCAGAACTACTAAAAATGACAATGTAACTTCAAAAACTCTTTTCTTTATATAGTAGATAACTTGCAATTAAACACACGCTAATAAAATTTAACAAAATCACAACAGTCCATTAGGACAAGTGCATATGTCACATCAAGAACGTACGACGTGGGGCTTGCCACGTTTATCATCTAGCTGGTTGATCATGTAAAGCGCGTTGCTCGTAACCCTCGCCACTTTCGTCATCCACTTCTTCACCTCCGACTTGACCTCCCCGTCGATCCCTTGAAACCCATCGAGACACGTGTCGTCATCCGTCAACGCAGCACTCGCCCACGTCTGCGCGTTGCTCATCTGCCACCTGAACTCACTCGCCGAACGACGCAGATGCTTCAAAACGCCTAGCGTGCGGCTCAGCTCGTCCACCGAGTCTCCAATCACCTCCACGCAGTCCACAACCGCCGCTTTCTCCCGTTTCTTCCCCACGGTGTCTCGCACAGCCGCGAGTTTTTTCGCGGCGGTTTGAGCGTGGGAGAGGCTTACTTTAACGGCGGCTTGAGCTAGCTCACGACGGTTTGTGATGGTTGGACCGGAGTAAGTAGAGAGCGTACGGATGCATAGCGATGGATAGCTCGCGTGCACGCAGGAGGAGTGTACTATATCTTCCGCACTAGTTCCATCTCCGGTGGTGGTGGATACAAGGACGGCGGCGACAACGGCGGCGAGAAAGAGCTTCTGTGGAGGAGTCATTGTTTCTATCGGTTTAAACTAGTTAGAGACACGAGATCAGAGTTATCTCTGTATATGAAACAGAAGAGTTGTGGCTGGTTGGTAAGAACTTAAAGTACGTAGGTCCTTTTAACATTAGAACATATTTTTAGTATATTACTTAACTACCCTCAGATATTTGCTCTATGTACGTGTGTAAGTGTATTATATAAGGGTAGCATGGTGAATACAGCACCTCTTGATTATGGGCAAAATCTGGAAAAATAAATGCACCGCAAATTACAGAACATAGCCAGTCTAGCGACAAACGAAAGACTGTCAAGTCCAATTCATGTAACATGTGAATGATTATTTTGATATAGTATATGTAATGTGTAACGATACAAAAAAAGATCAAAAGTTGTGGAATTATTGGCCGACTAGTCACCAGAGGCCAATTATATTTAAAGAGGTTTCAGAAGATTGAGCAACCCACCTCCCTTGACCTTAATCCAGTAGTAAATACTACCCATGCCCCTTATCTTTGTCCTAACAAATCCTCTCCTGTAATTTCTCTTCCTCCTGCCTCCACAAAAACTATTTCAGCCCTTTTTGTTAACCCGGAAACCATCTCTCATGATGGTGACCCTACCCCCTTAATCTAATGAGTGTCAAACTCTTTTTTTGGAACACCCGAGGCCTAAATGACCCGGGCAAACATCGGACTTTTATTTCTTGGCTTCTTACCCACAAGCCGCTTTTTGGTGCTTTACTTGAAACTCATATAAAAGAACTTTCCCTTGCTCCCCTAATGTCTAAGATTTGTAGTACCTGGAACTATGTCTCTAATCACAACTGTGATGATAACGGCAGAATCATCTTCATCTGGAAAGATCCTCTCAAGCTCCAAGTTGTCCACCAGTCTAGCCAGTCGATGACATGCACATTGTCGCTTCCTAACCAGGACCCTATATATTACACAGCTGTTTACGCCTCAAACCAAAGTGAAGCAAGAGTTGACCTTTGGGCAGAGTTGATGCATCTACAAACCACTCTCGACTTGGATAACAAACAGTGGATGATAGGAGGTGATTTTAACCAAATCCTTCACCCTCATGAGCACTCCTCACCTTCTGTTGTCGTTCATGATAACTTGATGTACCAGCTCCAAGACTGTTTATTGCAGTGTGGTGTGTTTGATCTTCGGTACAATGGCCCCTTGAACTCTTGGTCCAACAAGCAACCTGTAAAACCAGTGGGGAAAAAATTAGACCGTCTCCTTGTCAACCCCAGAATCATTTCTACCCACCCCGACGCTCATGCCTCTTTCCTTCCCCAAAATTTTTCAGACCATTGTCCCTGTGTTGTTGACCTAGCCTTTACCCTCCCCTCCACCGGAACAAAGCCTTTCAAATTCCAAAACTACCTTACCAAGCATCCAAACTTTCTGAGGGTAGTAACAAATGCGTGGGTTCAGGCCGGAAGCACTTGCTCGACTCTAGCACAACTTTGTTGGAAACTAAAAAGCATAAAACATGATCTAAAGATCTTGAACAGAGAGAATTTTTCGAAAATTCAAGAGAGAGTGAGCGAAACTCACAGTTTACTTCAATGTGTGCAGGTACAAGCTCTCCTTACACCAACCCCTGAGCTGTTTCAAGACGAAAGGAACCTTCACCAGAAATGGCTCTTTCTCCGCGAGATTGAAGAGAGCTACTTTCGCCAAAAATCACAGATAAACTGGCTTCGAGAAGGTGATCTTAACACAACTTACTTCCACCGCATTTGCCAAGTGAGAGCCAACTACAATGCCATTCGTTGCCTCCTAGCTGCTGACGGTATTCTAGTGACTGATCCGGTGAAAATGAGTGATCTGGCTGTCTCTCACTTTAAATCAATTCTCGGATCAGACAGAACTCACCACCTAACGCAAAACTCGTCTCAGCAATGGTTTGAAGGTATCTTGAATTTCCGCTGCAGCTCGCAAGACACGCAGCTGATGCTATCTGTCCCGTCTCCGGAGGAAATTAAAGCATTATTTTTCAAGCTAAATCCGAACAAATCCCCTGGCCCAGATGGACTGACCTCAGGATTCTTTAAAAATGCTTGGGAAACGGTTGGCTTTGAGGTGGTTGCATCGATCACAAACTTTTTCAGCTCGGGTTTCCTTCCAGCTGCGGCAAATGCTACCATCTTGTCTCTCATTCCTAAGTTCCCAGGAGCATCAAAAATAACAGATTTCAGGCCTATCTCATGTTTGAACACAGTCTACAAAGTTATATCAAGACTCCTAGTTGCAAGATTGAAACCTTGTCTGCCAGGTCTAATTCTGCCGTGCCAAACTGCTTTTGTGAAAGATCGTCTACTAGTGGAAAATACTATCCTAGCAAGTGAGCTAGTATATGGCTATCACAAAAACAAAGGGACCCCGAAAATCACCATTAAAGTAGACATAGCGAAGGCTTTTGACACACTAAAGTGGGACTTCTTGTTTACCTGCTTGGAGAGCCTCCAGCTGCCTCCCCATTTCATCAAATTGCTTAAGGCATGCATCTGCAAAACTAGCTTCATGGTTGGTTACAATGGAACTGTCAATGGGTATCTCAAAGGGAAACGAGGGCTACGTCAGGGAGACCCTCTATCGCCTTACCTCTTTGTTATAGCAATGAATTGCCTATCTCTGATGCTTAACAATGCAGCAGCTCAGGAAAAGATCAAGTACCACGCAAATTGCAAGGCCATGAAGATGACTCACCTCTCCTTCGCTGATGATCTTCTAATCTTCATTGATGGATCACTTAATTCTGTCCAACAAGTGCTTCTCGTCCTACGTGATTTTGAATCAAGGTCAGGCCTCTCAGTCAGTATGCTAAAAACGAGTTTCTTCGCCTCTGGAGTGTCTGATCAGGAACTGGATGCTATCCAAGCTTCGACGGGTATGGTATGCGGCATTCTCCCTGTTCGTTATCTTGGTGTTCCTCTGAACTCTAGAAAGCTGAACATGGTTACTTGCGAACCCCTGATACATCAAATAAAGACGAGATTCTCTTCTTGGTCAGTAAAATCACTGTCCTTTTCTGGGAGACTTCTACTTATTAAAACAGTGATAGCAGGTATAACTACCTTTTGGTGTTCTGCGTTCATCCTACCAAAGGCATGTATTACTCGAATAAATTCTCTATGTAGCGTATTCCTTTGGAAAGGTGACATTGAGTGCCATAACACCGCGAGAGTAGCATGGGATACAGTTGTTCTAACTACTAAGCAAGGAGGACTAGGAGTAAAGGACCTTCAAACTTGGAACAAGGCGTGCTGTCTGAAGCTTGTGTGGCTCCTCTTTTTCAGAACAGGCTCGTTGTGGGTGGCTTGGTTCACAGAATCGGTGCTCAAGGGATCGATACACAACTATTGGACTACCAATCCCAAGCCCTCCTTCTCTTGGCTCACAAATAAGATCCTCAAACTCAAAGATGTTGTTTTTCCACTGATCAAACTGCGACTGGAAAATGGACTTTCGGCGAGGTTCTGGCACGACAACTGGTCGCCCCTTGGCTGCGTTGCGACTTTGCTGAATGGTAGTACCTCAAGACTTGGCATCCCGCATCATGCAACAGTGGCTACCCTTTATAGGAATGGATCCTGGAGNTGGCATCCCGCATCATGCAACAGTGGCTACCCTTTATAGGAATGGATCCTGGAGACTCCCACCAGCAAGAACGGATCGTCAGCTTCAGCTCCACACACACCTAACAACAGTGAATCTCACTGAAAACCCGGATTACTTTGAATGGGAAATAGAAGGAAAAATAAACAACCGGTTCTCAATAGGTGAGGTGTACCATTATCTCAGAACAAGACACGACGACTTGGATTGGACGAATGTGGTGTGGACATCCTACGGAATCCCTAGACAAAATTTCCACTCATGGCTAGTTGTTTTAGACCGTTGTCCAACCAGAGATCGGCTTCTTCGTTGGGGTCTTCAAGTTCCGGCTATATGCTTACTCTGCAACAACTATCCTGAATCCCGCAATCACCTCTACTTTGAATGCGATTTCTCCTTCAACCTATGGTCTACTATCTCAACCAGATGCTCTCTCACTCCTTCACGCAACTGGTCGGATACTCTTCAGCAGATGATCGCCTTACCGACTCGAAGATCCCTGAGGGCAACTCGCCTCCTATCACTACTTGCATGGAAATCATCAATATACTGGATTTGGAATGAGAGGAACAACAGACTACACTCAAACAGCTTCCGATCAGCTGATCTCCTTCTCAGGGTCGTTGATCTTCAAATCAGGAATAAAGTGCAGAGCTTTAGGGAATCCAATCCACAACTATCCACGTCCATGATGCAGACATGGATTCGCCTTGCATGAACCACCTTCGCCGTCGCTCACTCCTCGCTATCGTGCCTTGCCGATCACAAACGACTCTTCAACTCTTTCTCTCTCAACTGGGCTTGCTGGACTAGGTGTTAAGGATAGTTCTCAAATATTAGTTTCACTATTGGATATTTTGCACTTAAGCCTTCTTATGGGTTTGTAAACGTTTTATCTTTGTTCCTTTTTTGAAAGCCAATATTCAAAAAAAAAGGTTTCAGAAGATTGGACCCACATTTGTTATTGGTTGACAAAAGTGGCTTCAGAGACAATCTTTATCTGCCAGTTATTTTGCTCGACACTAGTATCATTTCAGGATAAAATTTTATATTCTTACAATTTTAAAACGAATTAAACTTTGTACAGATCAATTCAAAAATCATACATTCTGAAAATGAGTTTGATGACAAACAGCTTCTTTAACTAGCGACGTTCAGTTAGTAATCAAATAACACCGAACTAAGCTAAGAGCATGTCCATCGAGGGTTTTTACGAAAATGTTCCACTAAGAGCCTCTTCGTAAGAACTCCTTAATAGAGATGCTCTAAAGTTTTGTCTCTAATAATTTATCTTTTTAGTTAAAGTTGTCTCTAGTAATTCAAATATTGTGAAGCCCAACGAAAGAAAAAGGTAAAGATACCCAGTTGAACAAGAATGGCCACATAACAGAAAATATCCAATCTTTGTAGATGTTTGTTTTTCAGAGATCCATTTATACAACAAGATCAATGCGTGAATGCATAATTTTAGTCACGATGAGTTCCAATGGTTGTTTCTTCCTCGGCATCTCTCAACACAACGTGTAGTAGCCAAGTTATACGGATAATATTTTAAGTGGTTATAAGTTGAATTATGAGGTGTGTTCTAATTAATTAGTCAATTTGGCTCTAAATAGAAAACATGAAACGGAATTGATGGAACAAAGATAAATTCTGTATAATGAATTGAGTATGAAAAAAGGACAAAATTTATTCTATTTATTCCTAATTGCAGAAGGATTCCTCTTTAGACTTTGTTTACTTTTTTGGTGAAATTTCAAGATCATTTCATTCAATATAAATGTTTTTTTTTTTGCAAAATGTATGAATATTTTATTCCACAACATTTTATTAATAAATATAACATCAATTTGCATTCTTTGTGTTATGACAATGTAGTTAGTTTATTTTATAAGTTATAACTTTGTGATGTAGTTTATCTTCAAAGTAATGGCAAGTAAGTTGTATTTACCTGCAGTACTTCAACTAAAAATGAAAGCTACGCTATAATACCTTTTCTTTTGTTTATTTTTCTGCTGCAAAAACTTCAAAATATATTCCCGTTTAATTTAGCTTCCCATTTATTATTATTGATTTGAGAATTTGAGGAATATAGAACAATGCAATGAAAACACTTTTTTTTTTTTTTTTGTAATTTAACAGACTATGCTCGAGTAACAATACTACGAAAGCAACATTTAATATTGATTTTCTTGGTTTCTTCTATATATATATAACGCGAGCGTTCCTGGTCTTGTGGCGGAAAATTATGTACAAATTATAACCATAATCGACCAAAAAATACACTTAAAACCAATCAAAGGTTTGAAGGATTTTATTTTCCAAATAAGGAATATCCTCTAGCTTAGACACCTGCCACTGTTACAGGTTCCGTTTGTCATCCCATAACCTCACGACACTTCCGTTTATCACCGTCAAGTCCACGTAACGGTACCACTCGTCATCACCATTTCTCATCCTCACCACTCTCTCCCATCTCTCCCACCACTCTCCGCTCTTACCAAACCCACCTCCGTAGTTAACGGCCGTTAACTCTCCCTCTCCATCAACACACCTCCCACCGTCAACGTCAACCTCGTAGTACACCGTCAGCTTCCCTTTCGTCACTCCGTCCTCGCACATCAACGGCTCCCAAACCTCAGTTTCATCCACTGGAGACGCCGCCGACGCCGCTTCCTCCACCGTACCAGCCATTTCTTGAGGTTCTTGATGATCGCCTTCTTGTTCAGCTTTCGAGGTGGTTACATCCTCCAACAAGCTACGTCCATGACCACCGAGGGTAGTGACTTTCATCCTCCAGAAGCTGACAGCAGCCGTCACGACAGCGATCCATGTCCAGACGTTGTTGACGACTGCAAGAACACCGAAGCTAGCGTAGTGGAAAGCCAATGCCTCTAATGGAGAATCCAAAGTTGCCATGTTTTCTCCCTTTCTTGATTATTGGCAAAGAGGTGATTAGGTTTCAGTGGCTTATATAAAGGAGGGAAGCTAGAGAGATAAAATATGGAACGTTAGATGGGTCGTGTGGAGAGAGAAAGGAAAGCTAAGCCGTTGGATGTTGTTTAGTGGAAGTATGAATATTTCGTAGATGCTGAGGATCAAAGAAGGAAGATGCTTTTGTGTTGAAGGAAGATGCCCACAGCCAAATATTTATTCCACCATAGGTTGGTTGGTCCCCAAAGATTTAATATATTTATATAAAACAACATATAAGAGCATGATTAAAGGAGGTTCTTAGAGGGGTTTTTAGGGGGATGGGTCCCATGAATAGTGTAAGAACCGGTTCTTAAAACTCTTAAATAAGAACCGGTTCTTAAGAGTTTCTTGCACTGTTCACGGGTCCCACGGACACGTGGCGACCCACGATTGATTAATTTTTTTTTTTTATTTTTTTTTTTTAAAAAAAAAACAGAAAAGAAAAAAAAAAAAACCTAAGAACCCCAATTGGGGTTCTTAGGGTTAATCATGGTCTAACAAATGGTTGAGTCTGTACCTCAAAATACATCATATTTTAGGATATAAAATATATAATGTTGTTTTCATGTATTTTAGAGTACTAGGCAGCTCTCTTTGTCTGCTTACGATTGTGGTGCATGATCGACGCATGCAATAATACTTGGTGGTGGGACGTTCGCTCATCACAATATTTATATATTCTATTTCTTAGATATTATCAATCAGTCCCTCATTTCTAGTTATTATAAATAAAAATAAAATATACTAAATTAGTGTTTCCTACATCAACTAAATATTAATATGTAAATTACTCCATATCCTTATATGATTTCTCTCAAATATCATTGTGATTTATCAGTAAGTGTAAAACAATGCCAAACACACACAAAATGTTTTGTTGAATGTATTTTTTACCGTGACTACTGCTGAAATCTAAGAGAAATGCATACACATGCTTTGTTTTCATTCTCTGTAATACCCTCTGGTTTCTGAGGTTAAGCTGAACCTATTTAAAGAACAAGATATACCATGCATTTACGAATGTCAACGCGATTATTGATCATTAGATGTATATCGTTTTAGTCCATTTTCCCTAAAATAAATTCATACAACCGAAACAATATATAAAGAAAACAATCGTAACATTATCATTTAAACATTATCATATAGGAGTACAAAATATTTGTTTTTCAAAAAAAGATATTTATAATAATGAAAAAATATCCTAAAATATAGATTGACGTGCTTTCAACCCTAAATTACACTTATCACATACATTTATTAGAAAATGTTCATAAACTCTTACTAAAGATAACATACAATCTTAGAAACCATGTTCTTTTCTAGTAGTAGTATTACAAAGTATTCTAACTCATCTCATTACTACCAGATATATGATACTAGAAAACATGATCACATAACCTTAGCTAAATGTATCACATGCTGTCCATAAAATTCAATTCATAACCTCATATGCATTATTAATTAAGAGTAACAAGGTGATAATGTTAAACAATCTAACTTTCGGCGTAGAGAGCGTGCGATAACAGAGGAACCTGAAAAGGCCGAGAGTGACGGGAAAGCCAACAAAAACTTTTGTGCGGTGAAGAAAATCAGTTAAATGAAAAAAATTATAAATCCAAAAAACACCAATCACCAGTTTCTCATCTCCCATAATTCGCTTCTCTATTCGTTTTGCCCCACCAAATTTTTTACATTCTATTATTTATAGTTTTCTTCGTTTTTTTTTTTGTTTTTTTAGTTTCAATACTTGAAAACATCGACGTTTGAGCTTCCCAGTCTTCGAACAGAAAAAATCTGAACCTAAAAAACAAAGAACCAAGCGACAAAAGAAAAGAAAAGATACAAATCTTTGGGAGCTCTTGTTTTCCTTTGTGCATGGCGTTCCTTATCGTGTCCATAGCTAAGAGTGATTCAATTCGTTTTCCTCTTCTGGTAATTCATATAAAAGAGGCTTCCAGAAAACTAGTATTTTCTGAATTATAATATACATAACACATATGTAAAATATACTGAGATGGTTTTGGATTTCTCATCTGAATCATTTATATTTTCTGAGAAATTTGGATTTAATAGATCCTTATCCAGTCTTGATTCTTTTTTTTTTTTTTATCATGAGCTACGTGCGTTATTTAAATCTGCTGAGTTTGCTGGAACCTGTATAAAAACTTAGGATCATATTCTTGAGATTGATCTAATGTTCTCCCCTCTAGGACTTCGTGTTGCAGATTCCATGTCCATGCATTCATGTCTGGGATTATTCACCTCGCTATTTTTTTTTGACAAGAAAGATTTAATCTAATGATTCAAATTGATTTAGGAATTGGTTAGTTAATACTAATTAATATGTATTCACTTTGTACACTTTTGATTCTCTAGTTTGTGAATCTGATTACTATTGCAGAATTTATTGTCAGCAACTAGGTCCCATGCAGAATTAGTAATGTTTTTGTTCTTTTATTTTGATACAATTTAGTTATACATATTTGTAAATGCAGCTACAAGGAATAAAGATCTTATGATACATTTGATCTGCCACTGAAGAAAACGTTTCGAGTCATCTTTCTAGGCAAGGCAGATGGACGACAACAATGCAGCAAAGTTAACCGGAATCAGACAGGTCGTGAGGCTTAAGGAGATTTTGCAGAAATGGCAAACCGTAACGATAGGGCCCAAGTTAGATGTCCCACCATTATCATCTGGAAAGCAAGCGGCGGCAATGATTTCACCGGTGATCAACAAGAGACTATTAGCTGTCAAGAACTGTGACTCGGATGAGGAAAACTGCCAAAGCCCTGAGCCTCCGGTTGATGTTCCCAGAGGGTATCTAGCGGTTTATGTTGGACCCGAGCTAAGGAGGTTTATCATACCAACAAGCTATCTAGGCCACTCTTTGTTCAAGGTGTTGCTCGAAAAGGCAGAGGAAGAGTTTGGGTTTGATCAGAGTGGTGCCCTCACCATCCCTTGCGAGGTCGAGACTTTCAAGTTCCTGGTTAAATGCATGGAGAATAATCCTAAACATCCTCATGACAGTTCTGGTAAGCCAAAGACCATTTTTTTTTTATGTAGAGATCATACAATGAACTAGTCATAGCCCCACAGGCTGGGCATGCCGACCCACGACCTAGCCCGCATGGGTTTAGAATGGGCGGGCCTGAGCCTTTAGGACTACTATAACATGCCTCTTCTTATTTAATTAACCGCATTAATACATATATTTTCCAATTTGTTTGATGAGAAATCAAGCAAGAGATTGGTTATTTGGGACATTGATATGATGATTCCAGAAACTGGAGTTGACATTGATATGATGATTTCAGAACACTAATGGGCTTTGTATTATCTTTTGCAGTTGGGGATGCAGTAGCAGCAATGGAAGAGTAAATACAAATAAAGTGATAAAAAACTGTTCAAAACATTTATTTTGTTATTATGATTATTGTTATCCTTTGATTTTTAAAATCTTATATTGATGGAAATTGTAGGGATGATTGATTATATTACTTTGTGGTATAATTGTAAAATCAATCTATCTTTGTACATTCATGGTTTTATTTTCTTCTCCATAGCTTTTTCAAGAGACGATTTAAGTTTCTAGGACATGTATGTTAGATGTGAAAGTATTTGCTGATGAAAATGTGAGAAGATTAAATAAAACATAACCCTTGTACGAAAAATATGTACATTTATGTCTGTTTTTATGCAGCTAGTTTTTGCCGAGTTTTATATTATTCAAAACCTCAATAATAAAATTTCAGAAAACCAGTCTTCATTTTTGTATTTTACCAAACAATGATTTTCTTACATGACTTTTGTATAAATCAGCTCCACCTAGATATTATATGTTATATATATACAAATATATATACCATGTATCTCTCTTTGTCTTTGAAAAGAAAAGAAGCACATCAGTCTAGAAACTTTAGACTATAATTATACCATGTACAACATTTGACGTATTATTATGTTTATGTACATGCAAGTATATATATTTGTGATACATATTAATTATAAACGAATAGCTTTTATAAAATATATTAAAATCATACAGGTCAATCTACTAAGAGGTAAACTAGATGAACTCGTCTTTTTGTAAGCAGATGAACTTCTTGATTAGTTGCAAGTCCGTGCTTGCTCTTGTTCCGACCTACACAAGAGTGTATATGTATCCAATCTAGTAATCTACATTGACATTGCAATAAGTTGTTTTTTTGTTTTTTTTTGAACGGCTTGCAATAAGTTTATAAAACAGCATTTTATATTAGAAATTGCAAGACAATGTTTACATATTGAAATATATATTTTTATTGGTTGTTGTATCATTCAAAAGAAAAGATAGATTTTAACAAAAGACTGTAAAGTATACAAAGTATAGAATATACAAACATAAATCATTAATTACATATATATTTGGCACCTAAATTATCGTGTAAGACTTAACAGGAGTAGAACTCGACGAGTTCGTGGACCGACTCAAGACCCGACTCGTCAGCGTCAACGTTCTCAAGCATCCAAAGCAAATGTTCGAACAAGACAACCTCGCACGACACGGCTATCGAACCGTCCTCGCCGCCACATCCACCATCAACCGCTGCTAGCTGCTGGAAGAGCGGATGGCCCACGACGTCGGAGCTCACGTGGTAAAGACGCCGTGTACTGCCCACGTAGACACTGTGACGTTCTTCTGAGGGAAATGCATTCAAAGCGGAGGATTGACCGTGACTGGCCGGAGCCGGTGGCTGGTTTGGCTTGGTGGTGTTGAAGGAGTTTAGCTTCTTCAAAACTGATTTCAGCTTCATCAGTTTGTTACCTCCTTTCGCCATTAACAATTCGGTTTTGTGAATCTCTAGTCGGAGATGTACGTCGGAGAGAGTTTCCGGTGAAAGGGATAGAGAAGGAGAGAGAGGTCGATGTCCAAGAAAGAATGTAGAATGGGTTCTTATATTAAGTTCGCAGGGGTAGGTTCGTAATTATTTAATTTATTTTCGTACTATATATACATATATCTAAATTTACAAAAAAACATTTTATACTTTTATATCAAAACAAGCATATTATATACACTTATAACAATATAAATCATTGCTGCATGATGATTTTATTTAGATAAAAATTTGCTAACGTTTTAACTAAAGTTGTGGTTAGGACGCTTGAATGTGCAGACACTAGACTATTATTTGCATAAAATTTATTAATTGTGTGATTCTCATATTTCACCGGATTTCCGTTTCATTTTAGTTGTTGTTTTAGACTTGGACACACAGATTAAAAAAACATTTAATTCTGCATATTTCCAAAATAAAAACACAACTAGCAATATACATTACCATATTTTAACCAATAGAAAAATAAATTAAAATAAAAAATCAATAAATTTTGCATTGAAACTATAAAACGACACTTATTTTAAAACGAAAATTTTACTCTACAACGACACTTAATCTGAAACGGAGGGAGTATATAATTTTCATTGTGTTCTTTTCTCCACGAATGTTCAATGTGATAATCGCAAAATTACATATATGTTTACTTTAGAGAGTTCCCATTATTGTATTTTAATGTAAATACTGTGAATCCTCGCCATAGTGTCCAAGAGCAATATAAATAAGAACTATAAACTATATATTCACTTTACTATAATAGGTTAAGTTAACAACTACAGGAGATGGTTCATGAACTTTAGAAGCGGCTTCGCGAAATTTTATTTGTTAGGTATGTAATTGGCAAACTAGTATACTATATATCGTGTTCCAAAAAAAAAAAGTATACTATATATCTACACTTTTTTTTCCTTAGAATTATCATCCATTTTCTCACACATAACATGTTACAAAACATTTAGCAAGTTTATTTTTGTCATTTTGTTGTGGTTAGACTAGACTTCGACATTATTCTTCTGTGCATTTTATTTTATTATTTGTTTATATTGATGACTACTGTTACAGCATGTGAGTTTCGGAAGATTTGTCTTTTTTTTTCAACTAAAAATTGTTATCCTAATAGGCCGACATAAGAGCATCAAATGTCTTTAAAACAAATAATTAGTATTTAATCACACCTCCTTCTAGTTTGTCAACTTATAGATTAATAAAAATATTTTCCAATCTTCTTACTAAACTTGAGATAATATTAACTAGAATTGCGAGAGAAAAGATGGGTGAAAGAGTCCAAATAGAGATGAAATAAAAGAAAAAGATACGAGTAATGCTAGTCAATCGCGTTTAGCGGTTGGATACTCGGTTATCAAAAAAAAAAAAAAAAAACGACCACTCAAAAATTCATAGAAAAATAATTTGTTAAAGATGACAAAAAATTGTTAGAGAAATTTCATCTTCTTATTTTTAGCGGGGCTCTTCACATGCCAAAGCGTCAAGTTGTAGACAAGCCATTTAACTTCTCTCAAGTACATACTGATACTACTTATTTCTTGTTATCGCCATTTTGATAATAGTGTGATTAACATAGTTGTATGTTGCCATACAAATGTAAATGATAAAACAATTTTACAAAACAATACAATTTTCATCAACTGCTATACAAAGAGTGCACCAAAGTTTTAGCAAAAAAAAGAAAAGAAAAGAATTGTTAATACAAGAGTAGTTGTCTTCAACTTGTATATCCCCAATATCACACTTCAAAACATATATACAACCACTAAATCTTTCTTTACTTTGATGATATGCTTTAACTCTTAGTTACTTTCAGAAGTGCCCTAACCAAAGAGGAATGCACACACATGTGTGTTCACCACTTTTAAGTAGTACATGGCCTCTGGATAATAAAACCAAACATTTGTTTTGAGGAAACATTTAAAAACAAAACCTAAAGTATAATAAATGCTTAATAAAGCATTTTATTCCCCTCTACACTATGTTGGTGAGCGAAGGACCCTTTTGGATCCTTTGATGTCTTTATTCAAAATATTATATCATTGAAAAATATATTGTCGGAAAACCGAAAATCTCCCTGTATTATTATCCCTTTTTCTTCCAAATTATTATTCCCTAACTAGAATCTTTTAATACCATATTTTATAATTGTAATATATATTTCAATCCCACGGCGGAGATACATGTAAATGATATGGACTAATCATAACTTAGAAATACTTCTGACACAAGCAGGAGTATACAGATGATGCTTGGAGTCTGTAATCATAGCAAGAAAAAATATCCTCCAATCTCTACCAACTTAGATTATTTGATGATGTTATTTTCACACATATTATATAAAATGGACATGTAAATCTACAAAGATTGTTGCACTACATATGTGAGACATAGACCATCGTTAACCATACCAAACAAGAAAAGACATGTGAAACAAGTTGGTGTATATTGGACTTATGCGTTCCTCTCCACTTGCAAAGATTAATGACACTCTTATTACAATATTTGCAAGTATTGCCACTGATTCTGTTAGCAATTGGGATAAGAGCTTCAGCATATGTAGATGAAGTGAAGTTGACTGTATGTTACCTCTACGGGAGGCAGTGAACGTGAGTGTATCATGTTGTGTTCAGGACATGTATTTTTTTCTTTTTTCATTTTCTTAACGGTCTTACTAACACATTTCAATATAGATCAAACATAGGACATGTATATACTTTTGAGATGACAAAGTCTTGCAACTAGCTGGAGCGGTTTGATTTGTCTATTCATTTTCTGAAATTTTGGTGGAACAAAAGATTACATATCCATGAAGTTCAATACACTTCTCTTGTGCCCTCATGTCACATCTCTGTTTGTATGGTGTTTAAATAAGTGAAAATACAGTATTGTGAAAGAAAATGCAAAGAGACAAATTTCAAGACAGAAAAAATCGAAATTTCATTTCCTCAACAATCAGAATACAAAGCATTGCCGGAGAGGCAAAGGATAAAACAAATACAAAAGGATTGAAAAACAAAGAAGCAAAGGAACACAAAAAGCGCTCCTAAATCAAAATGACAGTAAGAATCAAAAGAGATTTTTGTTATTCTTCTTCACACACTGCAACCTCTTTTCTTCAAGCTCTTTAATGGTTCCACATCTTCTTCATTCCTCCTCAGCAAGAGGAACAGCCTTAGCCTACAAGGGAACAACACAGAAACCTCATTAGTGACAAACAAGTGTGTAAGAAAGCCACCAGAAGTATATGAGATAATGCACAGCATACCAGTGGGCGATACTTCAATGCATAGAACATCTCAAGGTAACGACGGCTCTCAAGACGGTCAAGGTTTGAGACATGCTTCCAGAATCCATACACACCAGTCAATGTCAGGAGCCTCTGTGAGTAAATCTGCCACGTGTACCTACAAAAACCACAATAAGTCAAGCTAAGACTTGAGAATCTAATGAGCTAGTTAAAGAACAGGCAGGCATGAGTTTTTTTTTTACTTCTCCTCAATCCTCTGAAGCCCTCCCTTAGAGATCTGATCCCAGTGAGATGGATCTTTCTTACACTTAGTGAAGAAGTCAGCAAGAGTATCAGCAGCCTTATCACCATGGTAAGGGTCAATATGGAAGCCAGATTTGCCATCCACAATGATCTCAGCTGGACCACCTTTGCAAGTAGCGAAAGTAGGTAATCCACAGGTCATGGCCTCAACAACAGTCAGACCAAAGGCTTCATACAACGCTGGCTGCACGAAGGCTCCCTTGGTGTCACAGATGTAACGGTAGAGCTCACCGTTCCTAACCCTGTTCATCTGAGAGGAGATCCACCTGAACTGACCGTTCAGCTTGTATTCATCAATGAGGTCATACATTTTCTTCATCTCAGCCTTCTCTTCGTTGTCCTTTGACTCTTTCCTCCTGTCTCCTCCAACAACCACCAAGTTAACAAGCTCACGCAGGCGTTTGTTCTTCCCGTACCACTCAACAAGACCTGACAAGTTCTTGACACGGTCTAGTCTAGCCATCGTGAAGAGGATTGGCTTCTTCTTGTCCTTAAGCACACATCTGTTTCAAACACAAGAACACAAAGATTAGATTTACAAACAGAACTTTTCCAAAGATGACCATGAAAGAAGCTTACAAGTGCTCTTGGTTTTCAACATCGCTGTAGAGTAGCTCCTCGATCTCAGGGTGGAACTTAGTCAACCTACGCTTCTCCTCTGTGTAAGGGAAGTAGATGCTCATATCAGCACCAGGGGAGACAATGTTGAACTTAGGATCAAACACATCGATTCCGTGAACAACACGGTACAGTCCAGGAAGAGTGAAGGCTGTGTGGCTCTCGTACTGCCCAACAGTGTCCTTGCTGCAAAACAATGAGTAAACAAGGAGCCATTCTTATACTGTCAAACAAAACACTTCTATTATCATTCAATCTCTTTCTTTACCTTCCAGCAATTTCTTGGAGAGTACTGGTGATGATGAAATCAGTGTGGTTCATAGCAAATAGATCTGCAGTGAACTGGCATGAGAAATGGTACTTATCGTCAAGCTTCTTCCAGTAGATATCGGAATCAGGGTACTTTGTCTTCTCCAGAGCGTGAGCAATGGTGCACTGCGAGAAAGAATGCACACACCATTAGCTTAAAGCTTGACAAACTATCATTCTGATTTGGATTTTATGATTTCAGTACTATACTCATAAGTACCATTCGAGTTTTTACTAACTTTAGGTTCGGGTTCAGTTGAGTTTTTCAAGGTGTGTGGTTCGGATTAGGTTATACTCCTAGGGTTAACTAATTAAAAACTAGTTGAATTATCTAAACTAATTAAGAACTAACTAAAAAATATTCAAAATAATAAATTTGAAAAACTATAATTTTTTTAATCCTCTAAATATTTAAATTACCAAATTTAACTAATTTTAGATATTTTAGGATCTTATTTCGGGTTGTAACCGAAAGTACATAGTTTTTAAGTTCTATTCAGATCGGCTTTTTAGTATTTTCGGTTCAGGATAAGGTCGGGATTTCAGTATGGTGTAAAAACACCTAGGCCTACTGAGTTAGGTGCCTAACCTGAGTGACACCAAGTTTGTGTGCCAATAAAGAGGCAACGAGGTTTCCATCACTGTAGTTCCCAATGATAAGGTCAGGCTTCCCCTTCAACTCTTTGGCAAGCTCAACAGCAGCATCCTCGGTGTAAGTCTCAAGATAAGGCCAGACTTCGAATCTTGAGATCCATTTGCGAACTATGCCCTTCTCTGTTCTGAAGGGCACACGGAGAATATCACAGTACTCAGATCCATCAACTCTCTCAAGACGCTCACCACATGTGGTTCCTACCGCATCAGGTAGCAGTCGAGTGAGCTGCAAACAGAAGCAAAACACACAAAGTGAGATTCAGACATACGTAAGAAGCCAAGGTTGGAGCAGAATAAACTGAGAGCTTACAATGAGAATTCTAGGAGTGAAGTTGAGTCCTTGTTGCTTAATACGTTGGAGCATCTCTGTCTCCATGGCACGAACTTGATCCAGAATGTAAACAACCTGCAACATCACAAAGAATTTGAGCTCATCTTTACTAAAAGGAAGATGGAAAGAGGATGGGTGGGTCCTGACCTGACCACCAGTGTCAGGGTAACCAAGAACATTGTCCTGAGCAAAGTAACCATGTGGAGAGAGGATCACAACGTTGAACACCATCGGGATTCTTCCAAGAAAGGTCTCAAGAGTGCAAGGGTCAGGGGCCTCAAGAAGGTCCAAAAGAAGACGGATCATGTCAAGGACACGCTCGGCATTGTTTCCCCATCCCCTCTCAAGACCAATCTCCTCAAACTTGGTCTCGAAGTCTTCGTAAGGTGTTTCTGGTGAAAGCTCGGTTAGATACTCCTCTGCTTTCCTCAAGATGTGTTGCAGAGTGTTGAGGTTTTGGATTTTCTCGTTCAACATCAGAGTCTACACATTAAAAACAAATCATTCAAACAAGATTCCAAGTTTAAAGAAGAAAATATTTTCAGAGATATGATCAGTTTACCTTTCCCTGGTGGCTGTGTAGTTGAAGGAACTTAAGCAGTGGAAGCAAACTGTCCTTTTCATGGAAGAGCTTAGCTGAGAGGTGACGGTTGAGGAACTCAACACCATCTCCAATGTACTTGGGGAGAGTTGGGCGAGGGACAGAAGCATTGAACGGCTCAAAATCAAGCTCAAGAGTGAAATCACCATTCTTACTGCGGTTAAAAAGTGACATTGTTGAGTGTAAAAGCAAAAAACAGAACAGAAGTTAGAAGATGGTTTACACATACACTCCATCAACAAGTTCTTCCTTGAAGTGAAGAAACTCAGCAGGTTGAAGCTCCTCAACAACAAGAGCATGGAGATTGACTCTTAAGTATTCCCAAACACCAGGCCTTGGCCTCACAGCAAGAGCTACCCACGGTGGCAACACAATTGCTTCCTGTTTTTTTTTTAACCCATACCAATACATAAAGATCAAAACTTTTTACCAAAAGATCAAAACTTTCACTACCAATAAGATAAAAACTTTTTACCCAAAAGATCAAAACTTTCACTACCAAAAAGATAAAACTTTTTACCCAAAAGATAAAAACATTTTACCCAAAAGATAAAAGAATTTTACCCAAAGATTATAACTTTCAAAACCAAAAAGACTAAAACCCTCACTACCATCAAGATCAACACTTTGAGTAGTAACCCATTTGAGTGTGTTACTGTTATGGAAATGTACCTGAGTGGTTTTGAGAAGGTCGAAGAAAGCACCACCTTCAATCTTCTTCTGGGTTTCTTCAGGCAAAGCCTCGAATTCAGCAATGATCTGGTTTTGTTGCAAGATGCCTTTACCTTTGGCTTCAACCCTACAAAGTCATCATGTGTAAGTGTGATCAGACTTCTTCTACCTTTGAGAAAGGTGATTAATTTTAGTTTACCTGGAAAGCAAGGCAAGGACTTCGTTTCTCTGAACAACGAGCGTTTCGTTCAAACGCTCACGCTGGCTGTGGACGCGCGTTATCACACCGTTCACCATTGATCCAAAAGAGACAACAGAAAGTGTTTTTGGAAACTGCAGAGAGAGAGAGGGAGAAGAAGATAGACAAAGTGAAATAAGATGATGAAGAATGAGATGAAAGTCTTGTGTTACCCACATTCACATTATATACACAGAAAACTATGAGTTGAATACATTATTATAACGAAGAAGGTCAAGAAATTTGATCAAATACTCTTGACTTTTTTCTAACTTTTTTAGCCTTAACCTTCCAAAGTATTACGAAAGAACCATAGAGGTTCCGCATGCAAGAGAATTTTCCGAAAATGTTAAATTAAATTAAAGAAAATGATATTCATTTGTTCTTTGGAAAACAGCTGGAAAATTCTCTGGGAAAAAAAGTCCTCTTTAAAAAACACGAGAAAATAGAATACAAGCACGACTGATTCTCTAGAATATAAAGACGTTTGCTGTTTTTCTTCTAACCATAGATTTTTCAGGCAAGAATTTTCTTAGGCAAAAGGACACTCATTGTCTGTTTTTTCAAGAATAAGAAACTCAATAAACAAAAATTCTTGTGTCGCTACCTAGCATAAGAATTTTTAAAATATTAAACTAATGACGTAAAACAAAAAAAACTAAAAGCTGAGAAGAAGAGAACCTTAGAGCAGAGAGAAGTGGTTTAAGTGAATTGTGGTGGTTTCGTTCAGTAGATTTTCATATTTATAGAGACGCATTATTAAAGCTCGAATGCAATTTTTGGTATGTTATATCAAAAACAACAAAACAGATAACTACTTTCTTTGTTTCCTTTTACGTTTCTTTTTTAATTCGGCTCCAAACCAAGAAAACGAGAGAAATGAATATGAATGTCCGAAGAAAAAAGCATTCTAGGGAAAGTGATAGTTTTGGAAGTGTATACATTTTCCATAAATATTTAATAAGATGTATATATGAACAATTAATTGCCAATATATTATACTCAAATACATAATATCCGATCTGATCTTTAGATTAAGAAGGTAGTGTAAAATTTGATCTAAGTGATCTCTCTGTCCAATACTTGGCTAACAAGAACGTTTATTAGTGAAAAAATTGTTTTGACCAAACCAAATGGAAACATTCCATTAACATTTTTGTCTATATTTTCTGACTAATATAAAAATACTTATTATTATTATTATTATTATTATTATTATTATTATTATTATTATTATTATTATTATTATTATTTGTAACATAGAATATACTCTCTTTTTTTACTCGAATATAAACTTTATCAAAAATAATTATGCAATCAAAGACAGTGTACACATTATACTCATTCTAATTAGTTTTAGTTTAAATTTTAACCCAAAAATTAAATCTATAAATTTTTAAGAAACTTCTATGGTTTGAAATATAAGCTGTAAACAGCTCTCTCTCTCTCTCTTTTCATTTTCCAAAACATTTTTACCAAGATTTCTTTAGGAAAACAATTAATTTTAGATATGCTCAAACTTTTCTTTTTTATTTCTTACTTCAGTTAATAGATCCTATTTATTTTCATACTCTTAAATTTTTTAGTATAATTCTATTAATAACTTTTACTAAAATGATGGAGAAGGTGATGGAAAATATATTGATGTAGAAATATATCACTATACATATTTACAATGCATAAGTTAAAAAAAACTCATCATCTAGGTTATGACACAAAGCACTAAAGTTTAAGTTAAGCATCCTTGGACACGGTTACACAAAGACGTCGGTCAGAGATTTCCTTTTTTTTTTGTCACTGTCGTCGGTCACAGATTTCCAAAAACATAAACATCGTTCACTCTGCAATTCGAATGCAACTTGACCTGAAGATAGCATTCGTCGCTTTGCACAAATTAATGTCCTCAAAATATTCTGCAGGTCTTACGAAATCTAGTTGGATGTATTATCCTATTAGGTATACAGAAAAAGGTATTAGGCATACAAAGACTTTTGGTCCTAACAATTTAAAATGTTTTTTTTTTTTTGTTATTTCACCGTTAGAAATGTTAACATTGACCAAAGTACTTGTTGTACCAAATACATATTAGTCCGTGTTAATAAACATTTAATGAGAACTAGTATTTATCTTGTCCACGAAAAGATAACCACAAGAAATAAATATTGTTGAAAAATAAAAATAAAAAACTTGTGATCTAAGTTTGAAAGTTACATGATGAATGGCATTAGGTAATAGAAAATGTGACTTCCTAACTTATTTACTATTCACATTATTTATCAAATTTTTACGTGGACATATGTTATCAAAAAATGACTCATGTAGTAAATACTACTCCCTCCGTTTCATATTACTTGTCGTTCTAGGTTTATTTACACATATTAAGAAAACATATGATTTTGTATATTTCCAAAATAAAAACACAATTACATATATACCTAACCATATTTCAACCAATAGAAAAATAAGAACACAATTACCTATAAATTTTATTAATAAATTTTGCATTGAAACTCTAAAACGACACTTATTTTGAAACGAAAATTTTTCTCTACAACGACAAGTAATATGAAACGGAGGGAGTATAGATTTATTAAGAATATAACTACCATCTACTGTTTTATGATTATTATCTGGTAAAAATATACACAGCTATACTGTTTATACTTTTTTTTTGGTTAAATTATATTGTTTATACTTCTCCGTTATTTAACTATTATAATTACTTGTCTACAGAAATCACGTGACATTACAATCCATTTCTTAAGACCATGGACAATAGTTTACTTTTTCGACATCCTACTTTTTTTTCCAACTCTCTGCAGCATCTTCCTTTTTCATTTAATTATTCAATAATTGTTTTATTTTTAAATTCTACAATATAAAATTAACACTTCACCTCATCATTTTTAATTTATATTTATATCGTTTACAGTTGGATAAAATATTATTAATATTCATTTAATAAAAGATAGTTCAAGAACACCAAAATACTTGATTAAAAGTTTTTAAAAAAATTATAATGAAAGTGATGAGTTTTTTCTATATCTAAATAAAATAAAAATAATATCTATTTATAGATTATTAACATGAGGAATTTTGAGATAATTTTTTTAAAAATAAAATGATTGAGTTCTGAAAATTTAGTGAAAATAAAATTATTAAACCTGAACAACCAATTAAAATAGAACACATGACAGTAAAGCCTCATCTTACTTTTTTACCATATTGAAGTTATTCAACTTCTATGAATCTAGGTGTATTTCCTCTTCATTCAACAGTTTTACATTGGTTTAAGCTATTGAATTATTTATTTAACATGTCCAATGTAGATGGTCTTATTCATTTCCATTACCACCATTCATATGTTACTATCCAGTTAGAGTTGATAATTTAGTTTTGTGAGTTGTGCAACAAAACGTTCAAATGGTTTTCAATGTAAAACCGTTAATGGTTTGTCATCCATTGCCTACAATTTGCTTTGCTGGGTGAAAACCATTGGCTAAATCGTTTTTTTTTTGGTCAACCAAGTTATTATTGGTTTCAGATATGAAATATTTGTTGCCATGGAAGCATTTTAATAAGGAAAAAAATTGTAGATGGTTTATGGTGTATATGTATAGTTTTCTTCATGTATCAGCTTGATACGCGGAGTGACGCTATTAGTGAATCTGTGAGCTACACCAACAAAACAGGAGATGGAGTTTGGATAAGGCCAACGTTGATTGTGATGCTGCCTTTCCACCGACTTTTGATTATAAAATAACATATTCGTGTTACAATTTGTATTAACTTTTGATCATAAAATAACATATTTGTGTTACAGTTTGTATTAATATTTGAGTATTACTCAAATTTGATTAACTCAAATGTCGTACGTAAAGAGTAATCTTTGGTCCACTAACACAGTCCGCTGTTATTTGCTTCTGTGGGTGTGGTGTGGTTTTGAGTTTTGTGGTAAGAGTGGTATTGGGCTCGTTTATTTCTCGAGAAAATTACGTAATTAAGCACTTTAATTTAATTGTATGGTTGTTGACAAAAGAAGAGGTTAAATTATTGTGCAAATAATTTAGAGTAAGTGCGGTAGGTTAGCTATATACTAATGCAACTTTATTTCTCTCTATATTACATTTTTAGCACTTTTATCACTTAACATATTTCTCCTTCAGTTTTCATTTTATGCTTTCTGCTATCCACATTATTATCAATTGTCAGGAAATATTTACAGGATTATGTTAATAAATATAAGTTTTCATTAATTCAGATGTAAATTTGAGCTATTTCACAGAAAATTATGTCAACTCGGGGGTAGATTACAAAAAACAAACAAACATGAAGTGTTAGTTACTAAGTAAAGAGTGAAGGCATGATATATGGGCAAAAAGATAGAACTAAAACTAAAAAGGAAAATAGCAAAAGTTGTTAGTCAGCGGTAAACTTTGTAAGCTACTACGTATAATACTTCTTGTAAAACTATGGTTGCTAATGAATCATAATTACATCGCCATTAGCTCTTTTGCCTAATTACCAATTAGCAATAGAGATTCCACCTAACCCTAAAAAAAAGTACAATCATTGTGGGGGCCTGTGCAATTGCATAATCAATAGATTTACAGCACTAAACTTTTCCTTTGCATTCCTATTCAACAAAAGCTAAAAGTCTATATCTAAACAATGGAAAAACCAGAAACACAATCCTGGTTTTACCAATGCGTTATTTGAAAAAGAAAAACAATTATGTTTTGTTATATATTGTCGCTATTGTTACTTGAAGAATTTTTTTGATAAGATGTTAAATTTATTAATACCAATTTTCTGTTTTCTAATAGAGATTACAAGTTGACTAGCAGCGGAAACGCAATAAATTAAATCTAAAGACTAAGCAACATTACAAGAACAAGTAGCTTGTTAGAGGTGAAGTTGAATGAAAATTTTGTACTTTTCCGGTCTATTTGCCGAATATCTATTAACTTTACTGTATTTTACTTTTTCTTCCTCTTGTAAACTACCGATTGAATAAAACGTTTTTCGTTAAGACTCACCAACGAATTCCATCTATATTTACTCGTTTAGACTAAACTCGGTTCAAACAACCAATCTGACATAAATCATGACTGGCGACACGAGTTAGTGACATCATCCAACAATGCATCTAAGATTGCTGCCTCCAAATCTGCCTACTGGAATCTATACACCCTTAAACCAAAAGCTCAAATAGAACAGAGAGGTCGAAAGGGTACACAACCTCCAGAGCAGACAACACCGAGCAATTGAAGAAACTATTTATCGAAAATGACCATTTAATCACATACATACATAAAATGCTGGGTCGTCAAAATTTATGTTAATGTATTAGAGATTTAGTTTGTCAATGTTACTAATAATATGAACGTGTAAGTATTAGAGTTTTGGTTTGTTAGTGTTACTACTATATGAACTAATTCTTATAAAAGTAGATTAAAGTTAAATATGGACATAACATCACTTTTTTAAGCAGTACATGATCTTAACTAAATTTTTATATATATATAATATTAACGTAAAATATGAACAGAATAATGTTTTCTTTCTGAAATAGGAATATATTTTTCTGAAATTCTTTCTGAAATATGAAACTCTTTTTTTGGGTTATTTAGGTAAATGTCAAACATGACATGATTCTTATTAGGTTTGCCTAATCTTTGGAATTGAAGTTCCATCGTCTTCCATAATTGATCACAGGTTGAAGCAAGCAACACCAAATAATAAAAAGTTTTTGCTACATTCGATCATCCATCATTTTCAGTAACAAACCATATGTTTTTTTTGGTGTAAACAACAAACCATATGTTATTATGGTTAATCTATCACACGTCGCCTTTTCTTGAACAGGGTTTGTATTTTTCTGTTCATTCAAAGACATTAGTATGCATATGATAACATCTTAGGAAATTTTATATTCCGTCAGACACAAATCCACAAGTCAGATTTTATGTGTTTTACGATATGATTGTTTTCTAGCTTTTTGTAGAACCTATGAGAATCTTTAGAGCACATTCCTTTTATATACTCCTTAGAGCATGATTATTGCTCAAACCCATATTAGGGGCTCTTATGCTTATTTTAATGAGATTAAGTACAAAAGGTGGTTTAAGAGACAAAGCTAAGAAACCTTAACTTTTAATTACTCCATTGCAAGGTTCTTAATTAGAGGTCCTTCTACCAGATTAACAATAAATTCATCTACCAGAAACACAGTCATTTATTTTCACACTAAACCTTCTACCAGATGGACAATCAATTAGTTCCAGATCAAAGATGTATGTCTAACCTGTTTTAAAATGATACTCCTCTTCTTTCAAGAACCTGCCTCTTGAGCCGTGAATCTGAAAAGCAAAGACAAGACACAGAATGAACACAATGATTCACACATCTGTTTGAAAGACAGAATACGGATTAAGAAACATATACAAATGCATAATCGAAGACAAAGAGTTAATGAAAGACAAAGATTTAAGCAAACAGATGAACATTTCGATATACTAATCAGGAGATATCAACTGCTGAATCACAAGTGTCAATATAAACTAAGGCAACAACTTTACACACAAACAGAAGAAGGATTCAGAGCCAAGAACGATTAACAAACATATGAACATATCATTATACTAATCAACAAACATCATCTCTTGAATCATAATTGTCGGTTTAAACTAAGACAGACACACAAACACAAGAAGGATTCAGAGACAGAACCAATCGAAACCGATCAAAATTTTTATGCCGTGTCATAAACATATACAAAAGACACATGCAACAGAAGAAACATATTTAAATAACAAAGAATGATTCAGACTTAAGAGGAAAAATACATAGCTTTACCTTTCATTTGGTCGAGGAGAACGATTCTTCTTCGCGCTCGAGTGATTCTTCTTCGCGGTGCGCCGTCGTGGAGACCGATCCATAGATGGAGTCGTCGACGAAAGCAAGATAGAGCCGGAGAAGTGAAGGCGATCGAGCCGGAAGCGAAGTCGTCAAGGAGATCGACAGGGAGGCTGAGTCGTCGAAGAAAGCGAGATAGAGGATGATTCCACCTTTTCACGACGCTGGCTGCTTCCGTCGACGAGAGATCGTAACTTCATTCTGTTGCCGTAACATCGGAGTCGACGAGAAATCGCCACCGACTTTCGGAGTCTACGAAGAGTCGAGAGAGAAAGAGAGAAGAAGTTTCAAGAGAGAGAGAGAATAGCATCTCAGTTAATGACACGTGTCCTTAAGGAACGTTTCTTCTGCCCCTAAATTAAGATACGTTCCTTCCTTTCTTTCATTTTTTTTTTTTTTTTAAAAAAAATTTGGCCAAAACACGCGTAAGAGACCGCGATATTGATGGTCTTAGTCCTTACATGATAGTTGGAAAATTTTCCTCGGATTAAGACTTAAAAACATTTATATAAATAATACTTGAAATGCGTTTAGGTGGAACTTTGAAGCTTCAGACAAATTAAGTATGCTAAATAGATATTTAGAACATCTCTGATCCCACATAATTTTTTATTTTCATTTCAAAATTAAACAAAATTGTAGCAAAACTCAATTTATTATGATATTACTATATTTTGAAAAAGATTAAATAATATATTATAGATGCTCTAAGAGCTCTAATGGAGTGATATATCTCCACTGTAATTTGTATGTAGCACCTATGATCTAGTGAGTAAGATTTCAAGAATTAATATATCGCCATGGTTAATTACCAAAGCAAAAAAAGTAACAATGTTCCATGTTATATATAGTGTTAATTATACTAAGATTATATAGTTAGTAAAAAACTAGTCATCTTTAGATCAGGAAAAATAAAAGAAAATTTTTGAGGCTTAACTCTCAAAAGATGTGGAGCACATGCAAAATTTGCAAAAGCTATGTGTTTCTGTTGTAGTTATAAATAGCAATAGATACGTCTAGAACATATCCGAAATACTGGTGTCTCGAGGAACGATTAAAATTATAATAGTTTAATGTTATGAGTCATCACTCACATCAAACAATACTATATGATATTCAAAGGAGAATCATCTGGATTCCTGAAAGATCTTCTAACAGTTTGTAACTTAGCTCATACCACACGGAGAAGCCCTGGAAGATCTTCTACCAATATGAACGATCTAAAACCAAACGCTACAAGCTCTGAAAGATCGTCTAAACAGTATGAAGATCAGCTCAAAGATCATTTAAATTGCAGGCTCAGCAGGTGATAGAAGAAATGACTTTTTACCCATGGAAAAGAAGTTACATGATGGATCAATAAACCAAACATATATTTACAGTAGACTACAAACCAGAGAACAATAAAAGATCCTAACAAAAGTCGCAGATTATAGTTAAGTTTCTCTCCACAAAGATGAGAATTTCCCTAATCTCAAACCTCTCAGCTATTTTTTTTTATTTGCTCCTCTTTATAATGTATAATACCTCATTTGACCGTTTGGTCATCACCCTGAAGTTTCAAATATGTGGTACTGTGAATCTCTCTACCAGTCCCTTCTCCATGTTTGCGCCGTAACACCCAAACGTCCATAAGACCATTAGAAGACAGAGTATGGTTCTTGTGGGAAATGGAGAGTTTTGAAAGAGCTTCAGTGGCAGAGTGCTTCTCCGTATGCAACCCACTGTTTAAAGCTATCAGTAAAATCATCGTGAATCTTTGTGGACGGTTCGGTTCCCATAGGCTCTTTTCCCTGCCAAAGGAAATAAATCCGGTTAAGTTTTCAAGTGAGTAACCAAATGACAATATATGCTCTCAAAAACGAATTATCTGAGAGCAGTATGATATGTGGTATGTATGATCATCCCGCTGGGATGAGTTCGCCTGACAAATTCTTTTATTAACCAATACATTTCATATGTTAGTTTTAAGCCGAGGGATATAATTTATAAAACATTCCTACTATAGCACCTGAGTTCGTTCAAAACTACGTTTTGTGGTTCTATCTTTTACCAGTGGTTCATCCAAGTTTCAGAGAAGATATCACAAAAAGACGAGCTAGAACTCAGAATCAAGTACCACCAACTCTCACTGCATCAAACTAGCTAAGGAGATACAATTCGGAAGATACTGACCTTCCTGCTGCTTGATCCATTCTCGCTCATAGCTGGCGCTGACTGTTTTACTTCACTGATGATATTCTCTGATGATGACACTTCTGCGGTTGAATAGCTTGTGAGCGCTGACGGCCTACCAAACGAGCAATGCATATTCAAAAAGTTGTTAATCATTCATAATATATAGGCTTTTATTGTTATTTTGGTCATCAATGGTGAAAACCCACACAGATGGATACTTGGAATCTTACGATATACTGTATTTGGAAACATAATCAGCTGGATTTTTCGAGCAATGGTCAGTATGATGCTACAGAAATATAACACTTTAAGCTTCTAGGTATACGTGAGCTGGTCACAGTACTTTTACCTGTACAGTTGATCGTTTTCGCATAGATTTTCTGATGACGAAAGCCACTCGACATCAACAAAATTTGAGACACTAGACATGTCTTCCTGCTCGGACAAGTAATAGGAGCTACTACCATTACGTTGAACCTTCTGCGCATCTCCAAAAAAGTGTGTGCTAGGCATTGACGGAGCACACCTACAAATGATGTTACAGCCGAAGATTCAGACCAACAAGAGAGACAAGTGTCGCTATATACTATCACACAAATTCTTTGACTCAACCACCTCTTAAATATATGAGATATATTATCGATTGAATTGACATGCACAGTAGAGCTGTACCAAGCAAAATTGTAATCCATACACAGCATAGACACTCAAGCTAAAGGAAACACCAGTACATATTTTATATAGCTATAAGCAGAAGAAAATGTAAGAAAGACTATAAACAAACCTCGATAATGATACATCACCAGCAGCTGGCATATCTGGTGATGACTCTGAAGTTACATGATTCACATGGCGTGATGACACGAAGCCTTTATGTGATATGCTTTCATGCTTGGTACTCATTGCGGACATCGGTGTGCAACTTTCATGGAGAATATTACCATCCGATAAGCACCTTTTCACAAGAAACCTGGAAAACATGGTATTAAGAGCTATGATCATAGATGTAGCGAAACACAGTCAAAACTTTTTTGTTCAATTTAATTCAATACTAGAAATGGGAAGTTCATCTACTACAAACAAAGAAAATTCATAAACAAACATAGTAAAGACTAAAATAAAGTTCGATGCAGTTGACAAATCAATCCTAGTTTTCCATGACTCCATAAGTCTAATATAACACAAGCTCATACCTCTTTTTGTCGAAATCATATGATCATTCTACATGGTTAGTCACAAGAGTATCATAGTATGGAAATTAAATAATGTTGAAGGATGCAGAGCCTATATGTTTCAAAGTTCGTATACAAAATGCATATTATGCATTGCAAGTAAGTCTAGGTTATTAGAACTTGTATCTCCTACAATCATCAAAATATGTCTAAAGAAGAAAATGGAATCCTCAAAGCCTTGGTGAAGGATAAACATCAAGTTCTATATGCATATACCTACAGGGTTGCAGTCACAGAGACCTACCTTTCATCTTCCCCCATGCTTATCTCTCCATTTTGTCCATTAGAGCGGGAATCTGAACGCAACTCCCAAATTGCCTGCCTCCCCTTTTCAGGTTGGAACGTACCAAGAAATCTACATATAAAAAGTCACAAAAGTCCAACGAATTTCTGTAAGACTCTAAGAGAACATTGCGTAACATGTATATATGACAGAGAGCAGCGTACATATTAATGGCATCTTGTTTATCAGCATCCATATATGCATTATTATAATAACGTTGTAGAGTCCTCAAGAATTCTTGTGACTGGGTTGCTGCTCTCCACTGGCCTCTCCTCTCACTGAATACCTATTGCACGCCAGAAATTCTAGGAATCAACAAAGTGCATCCAAACAATAGTGAACATAAATCTTGAGTCGGCTACAGAAGAACCAATCATCATTATTCAGTGCATACCAACAAGAAGAGATAACAAAATGAAATTTAACACTAGCCTAAAGTCCGATATCATTTCACGAATAATAAGGGCCCAATTGTCATTGATATATAACATAGAGGACATATAAAATAATTTACCTAAAATGAACTTGTATTGGATATCAAAGATCAAGATCAGAAGAAAATAAATTACCTTATTGTGGGCAGCAGATCCACCATACTGGTAAGCTAGTGTATCTCCCATTCTCTCATATAACCCCATTAAAGCACTAGACAAACGATCATCAAGTTCTATTGTTGGAGCATCTCTAATTCCCAGAGCATAGAGTTGTTGTCCTAGAGCAGCCCAACCATATGCATATTGAGCAACATTTGTACGATCAAGGCAATCTATGCAATTGGTCCTCAGCACACCCCTCTGGAGCCTGCCAGGCTTGATATCATAACCGCCATTAGCAACATTCTTACTTGGGGGAAAATTCTTCTCTAGAGAATCATATTCCCCACTATCATCATCAGAACTATTTTGTGGAGACATCTCAGCACTGCAAATTAAGACATGACTACTTTAAGAGTTTAATATATAGCTGCAGGAAAAATATATTTTCTAATAGATGAACAAGTAAGTTACAGAAGCCCAAGAAAAAAAGGCTTACTCAGAAGAAGACAAGCTCATATAACCCTCGAGCTTCATTGCTGGGGTAACTTGATAATAAAAGAAACCTGTTAGCATCAAAGCACATGCAGCTACTTTGCCCAGAAGTGCCAACACATTTGCTGTTTTGCTGAAATAAAGACAGCGAAAAGAGAATTTTGGTTTTTATCTGAAAATGTATGTATATTATTCATTATTTGAAGCAGCTGGGACGCATTGTTAAGTATACCTTTGAAAATGTTTGTGCAAGTCCCAGTGGAGGAATCTTAAACGATTTTCTTCAGGCAGATCTTTGTTTATAAAGTCAATTGCATTGGCAAACTCTGACCGGAGAATCGACTCCCTGGGTCTCCGCTCTTTTGTCTATTGATTGTCAAAGGTAACAGGAAAAATCAGTGAAAAGTTTGAGGTGTGAAAGTATCAAAATGATAATGTACATAGAATAGTTCCTAAGATTAAGGTGCAAGAAGACGCATCACTTGCCAATACAAAAAATAGCTAGGCTGAAATACTTACGGCATGAAAGATGATAAGAACATGGAACAAGCTAGACCGGGTAACTAACCTTGATCAAGTTCAGAATAATGATGGGGATTCCATATCGCTCGACAAGGTTTTCAAAGTGAAGTCTAGTTGCCTCATAGTTCAGGTCCCTTTTTGACACTGGATTTGACAATGAGGTATTCAAACACAGGGGAGAGAAGAGATACGTAGAGAGAGAGAGAGAGAAAGGGCCAGGCAATATAATTAGTATGATAATACTTACATACTATATCAGGCTTAAGATTCATCCGTGAGGTTTCCTGTGACCAGAATAGAGGGATGGAGCCTCGATTCTGCACAACAGAACTTATTTGCATGGGTTGGTCTTCAGGAACGTCCTCAGACACTATCTGCTCTGTTTCGACATCATTAGCGACATTGCCACTTTCGTTTATTCCCCGTTTCAAGTACCTAAAATCCGACATTTTATGAGAAAAGAAGCATAATAACTACCTCAAGTAAAGATGTATACTTAAATCTCATCATTTTAGAAAGAACCCAAGAGATGGCCAAATATTGAACAATGCTTGAACAATCTGGGATTTATTTGAAATGGGTTCATCTTACTACTATATAGGTTCGAATACGTAGCGAGTAATAACAGTCGTGTTAGACCACAGAGCAGGAAACTAGGGAGTGATGATCTGATACCTGGTTCCAGCATTATGGCGGGAACGCCTAGCAATAAGAGTGAGTTTGAAATTCCGTCCAGCTTCAGAAAGAGTTGTCTACATGCATAACAATTCAAGTTCAGCAACCTTGAATCTAAACAATACTGTGAATCTATCAAGGTATTTAAAAATAAAGATGCCAGTGTATCATAGCTGTATCTGAAGTAGCACAACCAAGAATATAAAAATTGATGCATAGCATTAGCTATAAAAGAAAATGCATGTGAGACAGAATGCTTTTTTCAGACGTTTTGGTGCAAGACAAAACATGCTTTAGGGAAGATCCCAAGAAAATGGTATACGAAAAAAACGACTGCTGCTGTGAGAAAGAAAAGAATACGTGTATTTGCTCCTGGAAAGCTTTCTTTACTTACCTGCTTAAAGAAACCATACACCAACGCTACAGTCCACACGGTATTCCGAAGATGATGTCGAATTCCCCGAGTCAAGAACTCGTTCCACACAAACATTTTCTTATAGAGAATACCACCACTCTCATGGTCGCATATATTCTTCTGGAAACTTCGCATTATATTATAAGAATAGCTGAAAAAGAAGTCTTTTGTAAGGTCCACCATACACAAGAGCCTCTTGTACCTGTTTAACAACAAGTGGGAAACACCAGATAAAGAAACGCAACGGTTAAATGAGTTCAGTACATAAAAAGATGGAAGGGTATAATAACTAAACACATGCACTCTAAGATAAATCAAAATACCTGTTCTCGTCTCTTGAATTTGCAATGTTGCCAAGCACACTAGAATGCTGCAATGAAATCATCTCACTCTTTGACACTTCATACACCCGGTGACCACAAATTTCACCAATCTCTCTTCTTTCAGTTATAACCAGCATGTAGTAGGGTCCCAAGAACTTAATGAACCCTGACACCACACAAGAAGCAAAAAAAAAAAACAATGTTAAAAATCATCTACTCTCCTGTAAACATAACGAAACACAAAAAAAAAAAAACACATACCAATGATACCATAACAGACAGCAACACGTTTCAGTCCACCTGTGGCCTTGTTTCCTTCGTGTATTCGTTTAAGCAACTCGTAGCATTCTTTTTTCGTATAGGCAGTGGAATCCTCACTGACATTAAGCTCAGAAGCATCAAGCCTGTCTATCTTGAGTACTCTATAAACTCCACTACCATTCCAACCAATCATGTAGAAATTCTGGAAAAAAACAGATTATCATGTTAGTAACAGTCAATGATCTATAGTGAAGCAATACGACATAGGAATCAAAAAGGTGGAAGTTGTATTATATACCGAATGAGTCTGGAAGAGCTTGAATTCTTGCATACAGCCATGAAGGGAAGATGATCCAGAGGAGGAGGACGAGCCTCCATTCTCCATTGAGGTCATAGCTGATTCCCAAAACTACTCGTTTCCTTTCGGGAGTGACCTGTGACTTACAGATCTAAGCTCAGGGAGTCTTTCGCCGGAGCATTCACCAAATTTTTCAAAAATCCAGAGCAAACACGAATCCACACTCAAACCAAATCAAAACACGAATCTAATTACACCCGGAGATCAGCACCGTAAACCGACGAAAAACAAACAAAAGATTCTCTACTGAGATTCTTTTCTGCTGCTCTCGAATCGTAGAAAAAAAAAGAATGCGAAAGGGAAACAGGTAAGCAGCTAAACAGAGCCCGATCAAGGAGATCACACCTCGAAAAGCTGAAACGAAACGAAGAAGGAAGCTCAGATTCGGAGAATGGAGAGATTAGACGAAGAATTGTACAATAATTTGAAGCAGCGAGACGTGTATAAGGAGGAGAGACAGAGAGAAAGAAAGGGTTTTATGATGTACGGAGATGATGATGATGATGATGATATGATTCAGCTCGGTCGAGAGAGCTGGAAGGAAGGAAGGAGAAGATTGGATCGAGAAACAAAGAGCCGACGTTAAGTTACAAAAAAAAAAAAAGCAAAAAACAAAGAGCCGACGAAAACCACATTTTTCTATTTTATTTTTTATAGGGATTTACAAAACTAAAATGAAATAAAAGTCTCGTGACAATGATTTATACTTACAGCTGTCTGGACACTAATGGAATAGCTGCACTTTTTTACTACTTGTTTTACTCTTTCTTCCTTTTTCCTTATTTTTCATCCTTAGTTTTTCTACTATAATTCAATTATCATCATTTTTAGCAAAATTATACTCCATAAAAGAAGGTAAACAAAAACAATGTTTAGCTTATCATAGAGATGCTGACGCCAACACATTTAAAAATATATATATATACATATATATATATATATATATATATATACATCAGTGATGGTAAAAGGGCAGCAAACACTCCTTCTGACCCTTTAAAACATTTGACTGTAACGATTGTTCTCTCCTTTTCTTTAATGATAACTTTTTTGGGCATACCGTGTTTGCGTGTATGTTTACAAGTTCAAACATACTTGATATTAAATAATACGTAGGTTTATCCAATTTCAGAAGCAGAAAAACATTGTCATTGTTCTCTTGTAATGGAAATATACTTACATGGCATCTGTGCACAAAAGGCAACTACTTTTTCATTACAGGGATAACCTACTTACAAAGCTATTTTGACTCCTTCATTACTACTTTTATGCTTACGCAATCTCTTCTTTGATCAAACAAAAAGAACAAAGGGTACAAGTGAAGAAGATTTGCCAAAGGGCAGAGAACCAATCAATCTTTGCAATCTGTTACACCTTCTGTAGATATTTGAAATCTAGCTTCTGCTTCCGGCAAGCATGGCGAGCTTATCACTTTGCAGATTCTCTCCTCTGCTCTCCCTTTCCTCAATGCCAGCCTGTATTATTGAAATACGTCATAAACAACATACACACACTTTGCCAATGAACCTTAGAAAAGAAATTAGCAAACATTACAGACCTTGTTGTGGTAGCATGAGCCATGATATTCCCACCAATCGGCTTAAACTGTGGACCAGCAAAAAGAGCAGAACCATCTACTTGCGCAACTACTTGGTTTGTTATAACAACAGCCACACCAAACTAGAGCCATTAAACATGTGAGAGAGAAAGTTTCAGGATGGTGTCTCAGAGGAATTATGATAAAAAAAGAAACGGTTAATAGTACTGAATGGTCACCTCATCTGCTAATTTCTGCAGACTTCTCAAGAACTTTGCAAGATGCATTTGTCGTGCCGAGAGCTCTCCCCTTCCAGAGAAATCAGTCCTGTAGAGAGCTGTCGCACTATCGACAATCATGAGAGCAAATCTGTGATATCATCATAATTTCACAGTTAGCAGTGCAAACTTAGCACTCTCATCATGAATCAGAACGGTACTGAACACCAAAAGGAAACTCAACACACCTTGTTTCAACCATCATTGATGCTGCTTCAAGCAGAAGCCTTGACTGATGATCAGTATTATACGCCCTCGCATAGGCAACGTTTTCCAGCACATCAGCTCCATTTAGTCCAAACCTGCATCATTTTGAGTGATTTCTTACGCAAGAACCCTCATCAAGCTCTCACATGTATTACAAAAATAGGATACCTGTCAGCTATCTGCAATAGTCTTTGTGGCCTGAATGTTCCCTCGGCATCGATGTACATCGCCTTTCCCTCTCCACCTCCTTGATCCATGGGAAGCTAATCATTAAAACACGAAACTCAATGTGAAATATATTTTTAAATTTTGCAAAATTGTACTAAGAATTTCAAGTTCACTGATTCCTACTTCAGATAAGCAACAATAGCTGAATGGTATGTTCAGAAGAAACGGTACTTACTTGACAAGTTACACACAGTGTATGGCACAACTGAGTCTTCCCAGAGCGGAACTCACCATATAACTCAGTGATGGATCCGGTTTCAATTCCTCCTGTTGATAGTACAGACAAAGTAAGATCATAATACCAAATTGACCTTTCAAAACGTACCAGAAAAATCAGAAACCAACCTTCAAGAACTTTGTCGAGTTCTCGTGATCCAGAGGTAATCTGAATTATCTCCTGCCTCTGGGCATGGAGCTGGGTAGCACTAGTGAAACCCAAAGGAACCAGCTTTGAAGCTGTCACAGAGGCAAACACACAAATTGAAAAAAAATGAATAAACTCAAAAAGGATCAAAGATATGTTAATGTATCTAACAGAGATTGAATGTGAATGGTTTTCATGTGACATGCCTGCTTCTACGATCTTGTCAACCTTGGCATCACTGATTCCTTTAATCTGCAAGAGATCTTTCCTTGGAGTATATGCAACACCTTCAACAGTGCAGAGACCAGCATCTCTAAGCTTCTTTACATCAACAGAAGCTATACCTGCCGCCTGAAGATTATATGTTATTTGAGTGACAGCAAGAGATAGATTCCCAAGTATTGAACGGATTGAACGGAGAGAAAAACTTCAAAGGTGTTAGCTTTATCTGAATTAAACAAAAACCCTAAAAGTATTTCACTCTACAGGACGTAACGAAACCCAATTCTCCGTCAGATTTACACCTAATTATCATCGCGAGAACGAAAAAGCAGAGTTCTTTGGTGATTTTAAACCGAACCCATTTCGATTAGCACAAAATCTGGGGAAGATTATGCTCCGAGAAGGTGAATTTCTAGAGAAGTCGTACCTGAAGCTGTTCAACGGGGAAAGGGCCGTGCTGGGTCTCTTCATCGTCTTGTTGTTGAACAGTGTTTTGGTTTCTACGCTGCTCCATTGTCGTCATCGCTCTCAACCAGAACGGATTCGTAACACCAGAAAAAGCAAGAGAGCAAAAGGAGATTTACAAATGGAGGGAAATTGCGAATCTGTGGAAATAAATTGAAAGAAGCGCCACAACTACTTTTACTGTTATATACAAGACGATGAGGCAAAGGCTTCTTTAACAAGTCTCAGGGTCAGCTTTCCTTATTGGACCTTGTTTGCCTTAGCTTTTAAAGCCCAGAGTTACTTGGCCCATTAATCAGTTATATTTTAAAATAAAATTTAAAAAGTCATGTGACGATTAAATTGCAACAAAAAATTCACAATGACATGACCTTTCTTAAAAAAAATCACTTTAAAATAAAAATATATAGATATTACATAAACTATTGGTAAGAGCAAAAAGAACAGGGCCCAACCGGGTTCGAACCGGTGACCTATTGATCTGCAGTCAATTGCTCTACCACTGAGCTATGGACCCAATTTGCTTTAATGCATTCATGAACTTATTTAACTTAATTAATTGGTTATTTAATACATAACATAATCAACTTCCCTTAGCTAATTTTGATATCATGAACTTTTGTATAGTTCATATGTGTACAACCGTTCCACGAAAGACAAATGATATGTCCAATTATCGACTGTCTTATTTACAGATGTAAGAAAAAAAGAATGAAAAAAATTACAAATGAAACGAAGTCCCAATGATCAATTAAACACAGCCCAAACAACCACCATCGCCGCCGTCGCCACCGTCCTCCACTTCCCTTCACCCCCACCAGAATTCTTCCGCGGACGCAACGTCTCATGCCTGCTCGTATCAATCTCAATCGGAAACCTACACGAACCACTCGACGGATCAATCTTAGTAACAACCCCAAGATTGTTAAACACGCATGATCCCCGGCGATGATCCATCTTCTGAAAATACATATTAAACGCGTACGAAGCATTCGCGGCGGAGTCTAGACCCGCGCAAGAGGATCCCGGCCCCAGAGAGGTGCAATCAGCGAGCTGACAAGCGTAATCAGCAGACGATGTCCACGTGGCACCGTTCCCAGCTGCTTGAGGAGAGAGCACGCACCACTCACGTGCCTGGTAACGAACACCTTTCGCGGGAACTAACTGACGTCCGTTACCGAGACTGAGAGGGTACTTAACGGCGCCGTCGTAAGAGAATATTCCCCAGTGACGCTCGAATTTTCCGGGATCGATGCTCTTTACGTCCTCGTCGACTAAAGAGAATATGTAAACTTCCGGCGCTGTTTTCCGTCGAGGTGTGCCTTGTCCTTGAACGATACGGTTTAACAAGCCTTGGTTGAATCTCTGAGCCAACGCCGTATTCGCGTTTACGTCGCCGTCGGTAGGCCATCCGACTTCTCCGACGATGATCTCCACCTTGTTCGCATCGAATCCGTTTTTCTCTAACGCCGAGACTAAAGTGTCGAAGTTCGCGTCGAAGACGTTAGTGTATGAGATTGATCCGTCGACGACGGGTTTAGCTCCTCGTCCTCCGCCGCCGCCGCTGTCTGGGAAGAAGGCGTATTCGCGGGGGAAGTTTGGATCGGCGTTGAGTGAGAGGAAAGGGTAGATGTTGAAGGTAATGGGTGAGACGGAGTCAGCAAGGAAGCGGACGATGGAGACCATTAGTGTTTTGATGTCTGAACGGAAATCGCCAGAGGAAGGGAGACCGTCTCCGGATTCGTAGACGTCTGCGTTAAGAGGCACCGTTACTTTGACTTGTCGACCGAGACCAGCTTTCACAAGAGCTGCTTGAACGTTCTGCAGCGCCGGGTATGTTGATCGGACGAATCGGTCCTTGTAGGTCTTCAAGAATGGCTCGTTCCCCACGGCTACGTATCTGAATCCAATTAAAAATCCAATCTTTAGAAACTTCAAGCATGATTTTAACTTAAAAATCCAATCTTTAGAAACTTATGTGTTATAATAGACATTGGCCTATTGAGCTGTAATACAGTTTACCTTATGTCGGTTCCATATTTAGAGATGTATTGAGAGACGTTTTGTTGAACCCAAAGCTCGGCGTTGGTAACAGTGGATGCCATAGTTGCCAAGAGATCGTTGGGGATACCAACCATGACTTGAATACCGGATTTACCGAGGGCTCTAAGTGCACCAGGGTCAGCTTCAAATAGCTTAACCTTGTTGAACCCATTGTCCCTGAGGAGCTTAACCACTATGTTTGGTGGCATAGGATGGCTCGCTTGTGTCCCCCAGTTACATGCCAAGGCGTCGACATTCTTCAATGGGCTGTGAAGTAACAATATGGATATGCAGAAGAGGAAGAGTTTGTGGTATGTATCATTACGACCCATCTATCAAGTGTGAGATTTGGGCTGGAAGATTGTTTCAGAGCGTGTGGTCTAATGAGAATTTATGTTTTGTGTATGTGTGTTTTATATATACAAAAGATTATAAACAGAGACACGTAGGAGTTTTAAGGAAGATGAGTATATGGAAGAAAGAGGGTAAAGGAAAGGTATATGTGAGTAACTTGATTCCATTGGAGATAAACCTCAATCTAAACCCTCCAAGCAAGGACTTCTACTTCTACTATTTCAATTTCACATGGTCAGCCAATAAGATATTAATGTCATTTACGCATACTAAATAATCCTATACGAGAGAGATGAATAAGAGGGAGGGTGAAGAAGAAAGGGATGGAGTGTATTACATGGAGACCATTTTTTGTGTCTTTCTTAGAGAATATTCCAAGGAAAGTTAGAAACTTTCTTAAACACACAATACAATCGTATGAACCCAAATACTCAAAACTAATATATAAGATGGCAAGTTTCAAACTTTATACCATGGTAAAGTGTCAGCCTTTGAAGAGATTAAAAGAAAAGACTTTATAGGTTGAATCCATGAAACTATCATCCAACAACTAAACCAAACTTTTATAGGTTAAACCTAACCGAGCTTACCTATTCACATCAAGACAAGCCTCTCAAGAACGAATCATTGTTAATCGTCCGGTAAAGGATTCATCATCAACCTCTCCAAGAACTGACTATTCTCCAATCTCCTAGCCTGCGCGATGATCTCATTCAACCCTTGAGGTTGAAACAAAGGAAGCATATCATGAATCTCATCCTTAAGCCCATTAACAAACACACCTTCCAAAAACAAATCATGTTTCTCCTTGGATAACTCCGAAGCGATCTCCTCGAACTGGGTAAGATACTCCACAACAGATCCCACCTGTTTCAGAGCAAGTAACCGTCTCATTGCAGACTCCAAATGCCCGAATCGATCTAGCAACCGAGACTTGAAATCTCCCCAATCTGTTAAAGGATGAAGACGATCCGTAACGATGAACCAGTTCAGCGCTGGACCGTCGAAGCTTATGGAAGATACTTGAATCTTCTCCTTCTCGGTGAAATCTCCGAGCTTGAAGTATCGTTCGGCTTTGATGATCCAGTGGTTCACGTTTCGACCTTCGAACACTGGCATCTCGACTTCGATTCTCTTCGGGTAGATGTGGAAAGATGAGTCATTCTTCTCTTCGTTAGATCTATCCACCACGATCGAAGCTGAGAGATCTTGTTTACCCTCCGTGACTGCTGATGATTCCGTCGTCGTCGTCGTCGTCGTGGTGTGTTGAAGTGCTGCTTTCATCTCCGTCATGGATTTTAGTATCTCCGCCATGGAATTGATTAGCACACCGACGGAAGAGTGAAGCTCAGCCATGGTTGTTTGAACCTCTCCTAGGGATTCCATGAGTGTATCTGTAGATCCATCGTCCTGATAGTTATAGAGCATCAGTTTTGGTGCCGCCATTGATGATGAGATTGATAGGAACAGACTCACTTTCGTCTCTATCTTTATTTATTTCTCCAGAAGAAAAGAAAGAGTGGACTGCACTGTTGCCCTACTCATCTAAACGACTGTGCTTCATTTCGGTCGTGCTAGTTAGTATGTTGTATACTAGGTTGGATGAAAGCTTTTTGGGACGTTTGTTTTCCGCTTGGGAATCGGAATTTTATAAAAACTAGGTCCGTGTCCGCGCTACGCGCGGATTATGTATAATATTTTTTTTAATTATTTTTAATGTAAAATAATATTGCGATCAAAATAACTATAGAATGTTTAACAAACAAATGGATGGATAATGGTTTTTGGTTACTCTTTTCTTTTAGTGTAGTTGATGAACTTATGCTAGATGAAATTGAAATATTCAGCATTATATTCATATCAGTAAATTTAGTTTATTCATCCTTGTACATCTTCTGATAATGCCAATTATGGTATTGAAAATATAATTGTATTGTTTGTGTTGAAGCAAACAATAATTTATATGAAAATTGTCAAGAAAATGGTTAGAGTTCCTAATACATAATAAGTGATGTTTTTTCGCACCTTTATATATTTTGGGATTAGTGCTTATTACCAAAAGGATCTAATATTTCCAAGCATTCATGTTAGGTAACTGTCTAAAATATTTTTTTCTTTGTTCCATATATAAACTCGTACAAATGCTTATTTGAAATAGACTTTTAGATCATAATTAAATTTTAATATAGTTTTTAAAAGCCCTCTCTCTAACATTTGTTCTTGTTTTAGGATTCTGAAGAATAATTCATTGCATTATGCGTATTTGTATCTGTTTGTATGGGTTTGGTTTATGAATGAACCTTTAGATTTGATATAAAGTTAGACAAATAATTTCTCGAGATAGTTACCAAGGAGGTATGTTGTCAGTTGGGCGGAGGCAGTGTAGGAGTAGTGGTTCAGTTGACTCCACTTTCTAAAATAAAATATATTATTTTTACTTAAAGATTTTATTAACCTCCCTAAAAATGAAAATTTGATCCCACTAAAAACGCTTGACCCAGTACTTGTCACCAACTAAACATAGCAGCTACATGTGTTTATCCATGCATGGTTTTTCATATAATATTGTTTATCTTTATTTAAAGAAAATTATTGTTTTCTCTTTTTTCACGTGGAAATACTATGTACGACAAACAGCTTTGTCGACAAAGCAACAACAGTTTGATATATAAAATTGTAATTTACGCAATCCTATAAGGTACGTCGTAAGCATAATGCTTCTCACAAAGTTCTAAGATGGCGGTGGGTTGGTCACTTGGTCAGTTGATGGGTTGATGCACAGATGAGACCACTGAATCTGCAAATTCTAAGAAGGGAGAAAGGAGTAAAAGCAGCAAAGTTGAATTTGTTTAACACACTTATGGAATGAGTCTTAGCGTATCTTAAGTTTATAGCTTACCTAATTCAAAAAAAATTTAGAGCAACAATATAAAGTTGAATTTAGTATAAAACATATTTATATTTGTAACTAAAGAAGTAACCATACAGATGTAAAATATTTTTAGAAGTCGGCACTGGGTAAATAAATGACACTCAAATTTTGGACAACAGTATAAAAAACAGTGACTCATAGTTACATGTATAATACTCTGAGTATTTCACAAATATTATTTACAAATAAACTGAATTATATTGCACTCCGACTCGCAAGTTCTTGATGTACCATCGCCAGAGACACAGAGATGACTAATCATGCATCTAGTCAATAGTGAATTGAGAAGACTCCTCTAAACAAATGTAGAAAAATATTCGCGTACAACATATCAGTAAATAATGGCTAGCAGAAACGAAACCATGTTTTATTCTTTACCGCTTATGGATCAGAAGGTCGTCCTGGAAAATACCTGCCTCTTGGTCAAGTAATGAATATAAGAGCTTGGCACACAATATTGACGTGTAATTACAAAGCGGATATCATTTAATGTTCATTGCCTCTCAAGTCTCTCACATGGAAAGTTCTCCAAGGTAAAGAACAAAGAGGAGTTATGCTTGTGTGATGGAGGAGTTATGCTAGTTGCAAGAATTTATTTGATTTTCCAGCTATCTGGTGTAGGATAAGGCACGGCTTTGTCCTTTCAGATAGTCATGATTATTCATGTTGAGCAAGTAAAAATGTTAGTTCTGTTTTCATTTAAAGCACTTGGGAGAAGTTTTTAAAAGAGAGAAACGCACCATCATTCAAGATAGCAACGATCAAACCATAAATGGCAAAAAGTCAAGAATCGTTATTAAAGCATTGAACATGAAATCAAACTATAAAATAGGTACATGAGAGGCCATAAACAGAAAGATTATTTGAAGGTGTTCACAAATACATGCAAGTTTGATTACTTACCACTACACGAATGGTGACTGAGACTGAATAAATATGTTAGAAAACAACATGAGGAAACAAAGTGAGATTGGAGAAGAGAAAATATATTGTAAAAACTATAGCTTAAAAGAGAGCATTGACTATATAGTTCTTCATTCTTTGGAAAATAGCTCGAGTGGTTAAAACTGTGCTGATGATAACACTGAGTCAAGGTTCGGAGAGAACAATATCAGAAGCACCTCGTGCAGCTTATGTACCATCAGCAACAGTGATACCAATATTGTCTCTCTTCAAAGTAGGAGCATCCATCACCAGTCATTCTACATATATGCTTCAACTCTTGCAACTTCTTCACAGTCTTGGTACCTGTGCTCTGGCTGAAACAATATCGAAACATTGTTGTAGAGAGAAAGAGCAAGTTCATGAACAAAAGAAAAACTCTTCTAAACTAACCTGGGAAGACAGCAGCTAAGCTTTCGTCTTTGTGATTGCCAAGTAGAGAATCTGATGCTGATGGATACATGTGTGATCCCATACCGAGCCTACGTCTAGTCTATTTGGAAAGAGCAAGTTTGTCACCTATAAGAAAAGCAATACAGCATAAGATTAAAGCCAAAGACAGAAGTAAATACACAGATATTAACCAGTGATCATCTGGATGTTGATACTGAGCTCTGAAGCTCTTCTAATGGTGTATGTGCTATCATGTCTTGGAGGACCAAACAAAGCCAACATACCAATGAGTTCAAATGGACCACCCGAGCTTATTTTTTTGTTTTCTCAGATAGAGTCATCTTACAACAGCTAATAACCTCAGTCCAAGCTCAGTGTACTTATTGATTTCTAAGTGGACTCTGTTCCTCAGATCAGCTCTTGTGTTTCACTTGCACAGACCAAGAATCTGAATATCATCAGAAGAAAAAGGGTTTACAGGTTAAATCATTGAAGAGAAGAAACAGTACTAAAACTTGAAGTGCAGTAAAACAAAATCAGTTCATAGGTACCTGTTCTGGAGCTCCTTTTGTTTACTTGGTGCCAGTCTCCATTACTATCTATATGTGGACTGGATTGAATTGGAAGCGGTGAATCTCTCTAATACCGACTCTTGCCTCTTTAGGTCAGCAAGTATTTCAACCATATAGCAACATCAATAGCATCTTGATTCTCTGTTCTTGAAGCTCTAGCAGCTAAAAAGTAACACTTCTTTTTTCAACGCTTTTGAGAATACAAAAAATTATAACATGAAACATACCTTAAAACCAACTAAAACAATACCAGTATAACCTAGAAAATTTAATGAAAATAAAATAAATCAACTTTCCTGTCTCAGCCTTGCTTAAATCGCTGTAATAATTCTTGGCATGATCGCATTGGTCAAGGTGGAGAAATGACCACAATGAAGAAATCGGAGAGCAGGAAATACGTACCAGAAGAGGTGGAAGAGCAACCTAGGAAGACATCATTGATGTGTGTTGTTGAATCTTTCCTTAAAATCTCTATGCAGCTTTGTTTTTTGGGTTGGATCTCTGAGATCGACTGAAGTTGACTTTTGGTTGCCCTCAATAGAAATTCTTCCACTCCGCAACCATCTTATATAGACTATTGAGTAAGTAAGTAGATGTCGAAGAGAAATTCATGATGTTAATGCTATTGTTTTGAAAAAGCAATAATACGTCAAATTAATGGTTAGATGATGGAAGGAAACTTGGAACTGCTGAGAAGCTAGATAGAGAAATTGGAAAGGCATCGAAGAAGAGGAAGGAAACGCCATCGCAAGATTAGATTTTTTTGACTAAACTGACATGGCATCTTAAGACAATTTTATTGGCTGGAATTAATTTGCATACGTGGACACTCTAGATTTTGATCTTCAATCCCTTTTATATATTGGGATTAAGAAATCTCTTCCAAAACACTTCTTTAATTTCTATTTAAAACACAAGTTAAAAGTTTCTGCTTTGAAATCACATTTTCTTTAATAAAATATAATATCATAAGTAAATGACTAATCATAATTAAATGATTATTCATTAGGTAAATATTCAATATAATTATTTTTAATATGAATTAAACTCGGTTATTATGGACGTTAATCGGTGAAAAAGCACTCAGCAGTGCTTGACCGTCACGCTTTCACCATATTCGGTCAATAAATTGGCAACATCATTTTTTTTTTTGAGTTGTGAATACTGAAAATACAATGATTTATAGCTGATCTATATATATATAAGGTATTCGCAATACGAATACATACCAAAATCTGATGATTTATGTGAAAAAGTGTTTCGTGGCCATGGAAAAAAACTGTAGAGTCGGAAACCTTAAAAAAAGTGGAGAAAATGAACTGAAAATGATAATAATACCTTCCATCAAAGAAAAATGATAAATGTGCTTATATATAGATGTAAAAATATAAAAACTAATCCTACATATATCTTGCTTGGTCCCCAATTTTTAGTAATTCGCTAGGCCCGGAATCACCGTCCAACTAGCGCTAACATATTTCCTAACAGAGGATTTGCTGATACACAAGCAAAATTTAAAATTAATATTATTATATTATATTTCGTATTCTGTTCTACAAATTAACAAAATTACAAATTTTGACCAAATAATTTCTGTTGATCACAATCGACCCCCACTAAAATCAAATAGAATTGAAAAGAAAATTAATTATTTAAAAAAAAAAATCAGTTGAGAAGATCGTCTCCGAAGAGGTAGAGAAGCCGCTCAACAGCCCAGCTAGGTTCATTCTTCACCGGCCAATCTCCACACGACGACGTATTAGCAGCAAGAAGCGGAGTTCTACAGAGAGGACAAGTGCGGTGGTTATCTTCCTCCCCACCATCGTTATCATCTCCACCGCAGCACTCGTAATCAAGCCACCTGTCGATACACTCTCGGTGAAACACGTGGCTACAGTTTCTGAGCTCTCTAACCTCATCTTCGTCTTCCAGATCCCCAAGACACACCGCGCAAGTGTCGCTGATCGATTCAGGGTATCGCTCAGCGGCGTCACGGAACGTCGTGACAGAGAGGCTTTCTTTGATGGTTTGCGAGGAGATCGAAGGAGTAGAAGAGGTAGATCTGGATCGGTAGCGTAAGATAAAGGAGAAGATCCATCTAAGGACTGTGATTAGAAGAGCCATTTTGTAGAGAAGTTGAGTGATGATGAGACCAGAATCTTCGATGAAGAAGCTCATTGTTGCTTGATGAGTGAGAGAGAGAGGAGAAGGGGAAGGAAGAATGAAGAAGCAGATGCGTTTTAAATAGTAGGAATAAAAGCTGTTTGCTTGCTTGCTGATGCTTTGTGTTAGTGGTGGGTCCCTTTCTTTTTCTTTGTTTATTTATGGCCTTTAATTTTCTTTTTATTGTTTTTCAATTTTGTTAATTAATTATATTTTTTTTGATAGATCGGGGTGTCCAGCGGGTCGAGATTCAACTGACTAGTCGTCCGGGGATCTGATCACCGGCACCAGTTAGATCTGGTTGCTTGCAAGGGGAATTAGATATTTATGTCGCTTGGTCACACGTTAAGGTAATCTGAGGACAACTGATTCGAACTTACGACCTTTAGAATCATTATGGACCGTCATGTACCATCCGACCACTAACGTGTAGTTTTAATTAATTATGTTTATTTAGTGGTTTATTATACAGTTATGCAACTTGCTATTATTGGATGTCTTTATTTTTTTAGTTTTCACAAAACAGGTGTCGAGTTTTCAATTGTGGTTATGTATACTCCAGACATTTGTTTTAGACTAATGAATGAAAGGGAATGTGGACTAGTATTTTGATTTGAGAATATTCACTTTAATTATAATGTTAAAAAGAGAGAATATATGTTTAATAATGTAATGAGAATATAATCATTTCTGCTTTATTTGATTACTTCACACAGATCATTCATAGAGTTTCAACAGAATTGGAGGAGATTCCTGTCAAATTGTTGTTCTTGAAAAAAAAAAAACTATAGAGCTCAAATAAATGACGTATGAAAGAATCTGTGCCGTTTGTGTCATACTCATCTGCTCTCAACTAAGTCAGCTTCTTCTTTTAAATTTTTACTTTTTCTTTACCAAAAAGAGAAACACTATTTTACAATTTAATTATCTTCATTTTTGTGGAATATGACCATTCGATGACCAAAAGGAGATGAATACTGTAATAAATATCCTAATTTATGCTTTGAAAAGTTAAAATATGTGGCGTCATTTCTGGCTTTTGACACATTAGCAGGGTCACAATCTTCTTCTACAAAACCTACGTGATTATTGACCGACTAAGATCTTAATTATATTTAATACTTACGCTTATGCAATACCTTTTTTCTAATGAGTTTTATCTGACTAATTAACACATCACCTGTCGACAAAAGAAAAACATGTGATCCATCATACAATACTAGATCAACTCCATTGGTGTTGGTTGCTTTTGTTCTGGTAAGTAATGCTGTTCATTTGCAGTTTTTTGCTCAACCCAATCAGAAGCAAACCTGATACGAATTGACTACCCATGCATATCTATCTATCCATTGTAGTGTACTTCTTCTAATATTTATATTTATCCATACTGGCTGAATTAACCATTTCACAATTTATTGGCCATAATGTATTTCTTTTTAAAAAGAACAATAGATATTATCCAGAATTCTTCAAAACTAGGGTGTTTTAAAAAATATTTTTTGAAGTTAATCAAATCATTGGAAAATACCAAACACTTCTAATATACATCACCAATGAGATAGTGTCAGTTGAGATTAGTCGACCAACCACCTAATCGGCTCATATGCAAGTCAATCATTTATTTTGATGATTAACTCTCATTTTATTATTATCAGACTAATCAAGAATCAAACTCTTATAGATATAATTGTATATGAATATATTTTTATCACATAAATCCATAAATCTATGTGTATTTTATTGGTTTTTACTAAGTTGCTTCTACACAATAATTACAACTTAAGAAAATTTAAATGAAGTGTCTAACAATAAAATTGTTGTCGTCCGATGTTATGAAAACAATTAAAAACGATGTAGCTAGAAGATACTGTAAATACTTCTTTCTTTAGGGAAGGTGCATTCATCTAAACACAAAATAAAATGCTCATTCATGGACGATAGTAAAAGCAAAAGTTTCAAGAAGAAAAGAGTTGTGACAAGATGTTGAAAAGAAACCCTGTGAGTTCATGTCGGATCAAATATTATCATGCACCTCTATTAAATTGGTGTGTCTTTTAACTGTTCTGGTAAAAGAAATCTAAAGCTATAAAATCATGGATATTTTTGAGATTCAAATCACCAAATCTTCTATAAAAGCTACATGATTTTCTGGTAAGACAATTGATAAAAAGGGTGTCACTATAACTAAAGCTGGCGATTACGAGGTCCCATGTTATGATCTGCTCCCCTTTATAACGTGTTTTGGTCGGTTGACCAAACTTTACAACGCCAAACCACCACAACGTTTGTAGGTATAGGTGATGACTGATATTTTGTAGAATTTTACATAAGGGTGACCTACAGAATTTAACAAAAAGTTCAGATAGAATCATTTGAGTTCAGTTGTTGAATGAATACATGCAACTTAACTGGTTTGGTATTCTGTTTCTTCTTTTCTACAAATTGTATTTTTCTTCCCAAACAAAACCAAAAAGACTATCGAATAAGAAACAAGTTCCATCTCATCTGACAAGGTTAGAAAAAGGTTATAAAGAAACTCAAGTGTGCAGCATATTTGAAAATACTCCAATTAATCTTAGTGAAAAGTTTAGAACATATCGGATGCAGGTAGTGGTGGCGAATAACTGATGAAGTTACTAGACGACAGTTAAAACTCATAAGAACACATTTTATCAAAACCTCTGAAAACATAATCAAAACAATATTCGAATTAAAAAAACAAACAAACGAAAGATAAGTTAAGGAGCAAAACATTAAACATTTAAGGCTGTTTTCTGATCCAAATCGAAAACACAATCCAATGCATTGAACATGGTCACTGGAGAGGGTGTGATCGTTTAATCATGAAATCTCTCTCCCAACATGTGCACGTGTTGTGTTTTACATCCTGTCTTCTCTCCTCCTAGGAGCACATGTAATGATCTCATCCACTCGCAGAATCATCTCAGCTGCTTCTGTCGCTGAAAGCAGAACCGCTTGCTTCACTTTGAATGCTTCATAGATTCCTCTCTCCTCCATATCTCCTACCTGTAAGTGATCAAATATTCATCATCATCATATTTCAAGTCTAATCCATATAGCAAATCCTTTTTTTTTTTGTATATAGAAATCCTCTTTTTTTTGTATAGAGTTTACTTACAGCTCCAGAGATGACATCAATCCCGGCGTTACACCCTTCAGTGTGGTGGTCTGCACGAAGCTGAGCCACCAATTCTGCACTGTCTAAACCAGCATTGTCAGCGATTGTTGTCGGTATAGCCACTAGAGCCCGTGAAAAAGCTTCAATGGCATGTGATTTTTTGCCAGCGGTTTTCCTTGCAAGCTCATCTACTTCCTTTGCCATCACCATCTCTGGCCATCCACCTCCGAGCAAGACTCTACTGTCATTCACTGTTTGGGAGAGAACACATAGAGCATCGTGGAGTGATCTTTCAGCCTCGTCTAGAACATGGTGACTGCAAGAACAAAGTGAACACACATAAATTGTCACGTAAAAATTAGAAACATGACAAGTATATGCAAAGTCTTTTAAGAAACGGGAGTGAAAAATGGATACCTAGCACCCCTTAGGACAATGGAACAAGCCTGGCCCATCTCAACACCAGAGAAATGGATCAGCTTGTCTTCACCAATCATGATTTCTTCGATGAGCTTGCAATGGCCAAGCTTAACAGACTCTGGGTTGTCAAAGGTCGAAGCGATTTCACCGCCTGTAACCAAACCAAGACGTTCTATTCCTTCGAAGTCCGCATGCTCAATAGCAAGTACGCCAGCGTCTGCAAAGAGTTCCTCAGGGAAATTGTAGATCAACTGCCTGTTAACAAAGCAGTTGATACCGTGAGCTAGTATCTTATTCACCTTGTCTTTCATCTTTTCCTTCTCAGCCCCTTCGATCTCAGCAACCTTGGTCATAGAATCCACACGGACACGTGCACCATAAATTTTCACTTTATCAGTATCCATTGCAGTGTTAGCTACCAAGATCTTTGCGTTTTCTATGCGTTTTGGCTGCCCAATTCCGATCTTCTTGTCAAGAATAAATCTAAAGGTATATATTTACGTTGAGATGTCAGAAGACAATATTAAAGGAGGAACGCATAATAACAAGATGACAAGCTCTTTAACAGAAATATGACATAGGTACCATGAAAAAATGAATACTAAACAAAGATAAATAGCTCACATAAACATATTTTGAACAGGTGCCAAAATGGTTTCTTACCCTTCATCCAGAAAGGAATCCCTCAGAGACCCTCCAGGTTTTTTGATGATCTGAATAGCTTCCAAGTTTGTGCTACCCTATTTGAACAACACCAGAATGTGAGAAACAAATCATAGCAATCCAAAACGAAACCATGCAACCTGAAAGGAGACAGAGATGGAACCTTAAGTCTGAAAACAGCCTCGACAGCCATTTCTGCAAAGTGTTCCTTGTCTTGAGAGAGAATTTTGGAGCACAACGTAGTCATAGCAATCTTCATCAAGTCTGATCTAAACTTTTCTGCATTGACAAATAAAATACTGTAAATCTAAAGGTAAAGCAAAACACTGCTTGAACTCAACAATTAAGAAATCACACAAACCAAAGAACTCTATAATGATTCACCTGCATTCTCCTTGTTATCAATTACTCTTTTTAGTAAAGCATCACGAGCACATTCTGCAGCCATTCTGTAACCTAGAAATCACAAATAAAACAAAAACACACATCATTATCATAACAATGGAAAGAAGCTGATACAACGTGGTGATCTTTACACATAGAGCGGTTAAGAAACTTACCAGCTATAATCGTCATGGGGTGGATCTTAGAAGTAACAAGCTTTTCAGCTTCCCTCAGAAGCTCCCCAGCCAAAACAACAACAGAAGTAGTCCCATCACCAACCTCATCATCTTGAACTTTCGAGATGTCTGAACAAACAATAAATCAGATACAAGAAACGAGAAAGACCCAACAATAAAGGAAGCGAATTTACAAAACTTAAAAGCCAGGAAGTTGCAGGGAATACACACCAACAAGAACTTTAGCAGCAGGGTTGTCAATGTGAAGTGACTTGAGAATAGTCGCACCATCGTTGGTAACAGTGACTGAATGACCTCTACCAGTAGATTGCAAGATTTTATCCTAAATAATAAAAACACTCAGCAACAATTCAATAAAACTGAGCTCATAAACATGAAGGATCGGACTTTACCATTCCCTTAGGCCCTAAGGTAGACTTAACCAGATCAGCAACAGCCATTGCACCAATGAATGATGCCTAAACGAGCAAACAAAACCAGAATAAGATTCAATACAGTAGAGTCTAGAGTGAATCTGAAAAAACCTAAAGGATAAGAAAGAAAGAAGCTGACCATCCTGGCACGTTCCCCTTTCTCTTCACTAGCATCATCTTTGAAGATCTTATCGATCTAATTATTACATACGAATAGAGAAAGTTAATTGGCAGCAGCAAACGGGAAATCAAAAACAAAATGAAAGAGACGGCGGATAAATCATACCGGCATTGATAAGATCGGGAGACGACGGAGGGATTCTCAGTGTGTCGGAGGTTTCCGAAGACGGAAAGATGCGTCGTTGGAACGGAGAAGACGAAGTAGTAGCTAGTGTACACGTAGTAGAGTTGAAATGAATGAAAAAAGTAGATCTTTGTGAACCCTAGTACAAAAGCACAGAGACAAAAATACCCTCCCTCTCGAAAGTCGATTTTTAAATTGCACACCAAGGAAATAAATAATGTGAAAATTGGGTCAAGACTAAGCCCAATATAAGTTTTCGAGCCCAGTGGATCAATCATTAATGTCTATGTTGCAAGTTCACCGCGTATTATATTCGCGCACGTTGTAACATAATAGAGTCAAAGTCAGACAAAAAAAAATGAGATTCGCCACGTGTCTAAATAAGTGAAGCTTCTGAAGAGGATAATCTTGGAAGTTCCCTGTCCTGTCAAGACAGCGATGAGAAGAAGAAAGCGAACAAAGCAGGCGGAAAATATCAAAAATCTAGAAACTGGTAAATAACAGATAGAAATGACCAAGGATAAGGTGGAAGATGAGTCAGGTGCTTCCGTAGAAAGTGGTAGGTGGATATGGTGCTGGTAAAGGTGACGGCGGCGAGGAGCATCACCGGCGGCGAGGAGCATCGCCGGGTTATGTCACTGAAAGAAAGTTTCTTGACATCTCCTTTACTTGACTACAAATAAGAAAGACAAAGCAATTCATAGTTTAGGATTTGCACATATGTTAAACCATCCTAAGTACATTGACTATCTCAACATAAATCTCTTATCAAATATATAAGTATTAGATTAAAAAATCTTTCAGAAACAAAAACAAGATTCATGTTAAAGTTTTTCATTTAAAATACATACAAATCTCTCAAATCTTGTATTTAAAGACTAGTAATTTGATGAGAGATTAGTACTTATAAATATACTTCCCGATAATGGTGGCTTAAATAGTGTAATGGTTCTGAATTCGTGCAACATGAAAGCACGTTGTCAATTCAAGTCTTGACTTGGCTCCAGCCAGGTCACTGCCAATTCATCCACACTCCCTTTATAAACACTCCATAGAGCTTTCTTTTCTTTAACTTCCACCCATCACAATCTGATCCAAGACATAAAATATGACTTCTACTCTCTCTGCTACTACTACTACTACTTTCTTAATCTTCCTTCTCTTCATTATCCTCATCGTTCTTCTCTCGCCTGTCATGGCGGATGACCCACCAAAAATGGATCTCAAGGCAATTCTCGCGAAGCTTATGGCGGGTAAAAAAGAGGGAGCAGCTTCATCTGTTGCACCTTAAGCAGCTTGTGAGATCAATTGGTTTACCATTCCATTCCTCTTTTTAAATATCAGTTTGAACAATGTGTGTGTGCGTGTTTGTTACTGGTTGAATGTTATCGTCTCAAAGACTTTCACAAGTCTAATTGCCTCTTCTTTTGTGAACAGAATCTCTGTATAAAGAGAATTTCTGTATAATAATTAATCCAAGGATATATATTCAAAGTGAGAATTTCTGTATTTCATTATGGGGATGAAGTTCGGTAAGAATGAGAACAATACATAGAAAAAAAAAGAGAGTAAAAATACAAGTGAATGAGTGACAGACATGTAAGAACGCAAATGAAGTGTCACTATTCTTATTCTAAACGTACATATATTCGCCTCCACGGACAGCATTCTCTGCGCCTTTACGCTCTTCCTCGGCCTCTTTCTCCCTCTCTTTCCAGCTCTCGTACTTCTGATCATCTGTAGGTAACTCATGGCGGCATATAGGGCAAGAGTTATGCTCGTCCTGTCACAGAGCACACAAACACTTTGATCATAAGCTATGCAACTTTTCAACAATGAATAAGGATGTTTTTTTTTGTTTTAATTTACCAGCCAAGGCTTCAAGCAAGGAGGGTGAAACGTGTGCTTGCATGGAAGCTCTTGCATTTTGTCGCCAATCACCAGATTCTCCTTGCAGATACAACATTCCACCTCTGCTCCTAACGTTTTAAGCATTTCCTCGTTGAAAACAATCACTGGAAGTTTCTCGACAACTTCTTTACTCGCCGGTGGAGCTCTCGGTGGTCCACCTTCTTCTAGTATCTGCATACAACACATTATTTTTTTTCAATCACGCAGCTAAGCAAAAGAAACAACCAACATCATAATAGAGGTAAGAGCACAACAACTGAAGGGAAGAAAAGAAAAAGGTCAATGCCTACTCATAGATACAAAAGCTACCTCTGGGATGATACTGTCAAGACCATTAATGAGTTCCTGCATCAAGTTAGCCGTTTCCCCAAGAACGTTCCCAACAGCAGCAGCATTAGAGGATTCACCAGCAACGATCGAAGAGAAAGCAGACATGAGATTCTGCTGCACCAGCCACTGAGGCTGTGGCGGCTCACGATCAACCGTCAAGTGTCCCTCGAAAAGATAGCCCTGTGAGCTCTCGGTCGGCTGAATATCCACTTCTGTTAACTGCTCTTTCGATTGTTCGATGCAAGATTTCAAGTGTTTCTTCTCGGAAGCATCAGAGACAAGCCGCTCAGCGTCCTCGAAGAGGCTCAGCCCCGCAACCCAAAATCCAGTAGCTGTATATCTCGTCTTGAGAACCGTTGCCACACGAGATACAACGGTATAGAACTGCACAAACACACGTGTCAGAGAGGTAACTAACTACACAAAACATTCATTTCGATCAATTAAAGATGTTTGGCTTACGAACCAAGACAACACCAATGTTAATGTATATCTTAGTGTTAAGAACCGTTGCCACACGAGACACAACTACATAGAACTGTATATAATAGTGTCAGAGAGGTAACTAGACAAACATAAACCTAGAAACTGAACACAACAAACTCTCATTGAAACTCATGTCGGATCAATTGACATGAAGATGGAGGACCCTTCTACGCAATTGTAATGAATAACAAGAAAGGAATAAACTTGATTCCTAATTCAATCCCCAAAGTAAAAAAAACAAAAAACAATATAATACAAGACAGCAGCAATGTTTATTAATTATCTATTGGGTGCGGAATCTAAGCAATAGAAGCAAACCTGTTTGCGGAGAGAAGGAGAGGAGGAAGAGTAGCGATCACGGAGAAGAGAATGAATAGAACGAACGGATTCCTCGAATCTCAGCTTTTTGTTCAGCTGTTTCTGCAGATCGTCGAGTTCAAGCTTCAAGCTTTCCTCGGAAAGAGACGGTGGTGCATCCATTAGCTTTCCTGAGGAGAGATGAGGAGGATTTCACAAATTGAGGATTCTGAAAGAATTTGATGGAATGAATTAAGATCTCTGTGTCTTTTGAGATTTTTGTAGCTGCAAAGAGTTTTCTTGATCAAGAGGAAAGGATCAAGTCGGTCGGGTTTAGTTCCGGTTCGGTTTTGGTTGGATAAGAAAGAAATTAACAATCGATAAAAATTAGCCGGTTTGGTTGGAGTGTGGTATTTTGAATCTCTTTTACAATGTACATAACACACTGGGACCATTGGCTTACAAGCAATTACTCCCAAGATAATATTCTACTTTATCCACTCATACAACCTCAAGACTCACAGTTGCTTCTTCCATGGCTTTATCCTTTGCTTCTTTGACTAGACTCTCTAAGAAGCAATCAGGGGTATGTTACAGTGGATCTTTCACCCCACGAGTCACCGTGAGATGCTGTGAAACCGCAAAAGAGCCTCCACGACCAAAATCTAAGCTCCAAGTCGGATCACCAATCATCATCGTGGAAGCCCCTAAAGTGATCAAAACAGCAGCTTCAGTGCCTTGTCTAAGGGCTAACTCCGGTTTGGTCAAGCCTGGCGATGTTGGAAGGTATTAAGGATATTGTATCTTCACGTTTATGAATATCTATAGCTTCCTTAATAGAAGGTCGTCTTCTTCTTCTTCTTATGTATCCATATTCCATTAAACCGTGTAAATTTTAGACAAAACACAAACTAATCATAGAACTCATAGACAACCATGTCTTCTTGGCAATTAAGATATCTAGAATTTTACGTTCTTCTGTTAATTAACCATTGTTTTAATAATTGCAGAATCGTGTCGAGAAAACCAAAAGACTTGTGGGCTGTTCGACTCTCTATTGGAACGTATCTTTTAGATGGTAAATATTTCAAAGCTCTAGAGCTTGAAGAGTGAAGCCAGTACTGATTGAGATAATATTGCCACGTAAAACGTTGTATATTTTCTTCACAGATACTATAATATAAATATTTATTTAGTTTCTTACCAGCTTATCTTTCTAAAATTGTTTAAGAAAAAATTACTTTAGATAGTCTCTTTTAGTTTGTTATTCACAAAAATAGTTCTTAAGGAAGAAAATGACCAAAAACAAATTTTTTTTAGAAGCTAATTTTTTTATTTATATGCATTTATACCTCTAGAGTTAACTAATTTAGACTTTGGGGGTTTAGAGTTAAGGAGTGAGTTTGAGGATATGGTTTCAAATTTTAAAAAAAAAAAAATTGATTTTTTTTTATAAAATAGGTTATTTTGGTCATTTTATTTTTTAGGGCTATTTTTGTGACAAAAACTTAAAAATGACTATTTAAGAGAATTGCTCTTGTTTAAGCTATTAAATTTATTTAAAATATAATTTTATATATTTTTGTTTAACTAACTTTGGCGCCAATCAACACTAAAGGAAATCTCAAAGCTGTTTATTTGGCTTAGTGGTCAACCCGAATCCAAACGGGTACAACGGGTCATAACGCGGGTCACCAACGTTCATCGGCAACTGATCCACCGTCCTAAACCACGTCCTAGCCAGCTTCCCTGTGAATCCATATTCTCCGAACAAAACATCAGCCACTCCCTGCCCTTCCGTTCCTGGAAGCCACGCCGCCACGAGAGCGTCCACCTTACTCACGTATGGCTGCATCATCACCGGACGTCCTGAGATAACCACCACCACGCATTTCACCAACCCGCACACGTTTTCCATAATGCTCGGACCTGGTTCTGCTATGGTTAAGTTCGTGCTGTCTCCGTATCCCTCAGCGTATGGTGTCTCCCCTATGACCACGATTGCGTAATCGAAGTGGCTGGAGTTGACGAAGTTGGTGTCTGGATTCTCGTTGTAGATGACTTGTGTCGTCGGATCCACTGTGTTGTTAACTGCAGCGAGGATCGTTGTGCCTGCAAAACTCAAACTAGGTTGGTAATGTTCTGTAATGATCTTAGCATGTCTGAGAAACACTAACGGTCATGTTTTCTGTTATAACATATGCCAGAAGTTAATGCTGAAAACATGTGAATTAAAGCAATAAATATATAACACAGAGATTTAACTTGGTTCATCGAATATAACCAGACAAAACTATATTTTTGAATATCTTACATCCAAAAAACTCTATGGCTAACGGATTCGCGGGTTTAGACCCAATAAAGATGACTAAGCAGAATATTGTATCTCATATAAGGATCACCTTATACTGTTTGGACCGGGGCATTTTCGTGTCTACCTGATGAGATAGATTCAATACATATCAACATCTTTTATGTTCTCTATTCGATGGTTCAAACAAATGAAGAAAGGATGATTTATTTGAAAGGTGTGTGTTGTTGTACCTATGGTGAGATTGTTGCTATTGAGGCCTTGCCATGTGATTGTCCAGCCTCCACATTGGTATCCCAAGTTATCAGCGTGTGTTCCCGCGACAAGGATCTTTTTCGCTTTCTTTGGCAGAGGAAGTAATGGCTCATCTGCATTTTCACCATTCTTTAACAGCACCAGAGATTTCCTCACTGCTTCACTTGCTAGTTCCCTGTGTTCCTGTTACACGGACCAGAGTTTATCCAATTTTGAGTTGTCCTCTCTCTATGTTAGAGACTCATGTGTTATTATGATTTTGCAAACCTTACAGCCAAGCTTGTTGGCCAAGCTATGATCAGCCATGGGATCCTCAAAGAGCCCCATTGTGAATTTGACTCTCAAGATTCTCTCCACAGCATCGTTGATTCTTCTCATTGGGATGAGTTTTCTCTTCACTTGACTGGTTAAGTCGTTGATTAACTCTGTTACGTTTGATGAACCCATGATCTGCATCAGAAGAAGACATTAATCATATCAACTATATTTCAAGTGCGTTTTATGTCTTTAAAAATAGCAGAACAGTTTATGAGACTGACCATATCAATTCCAGCAGTGATAGCAGCATATAAAGAATGTGAATAGTTAGCATGAATAGGTGTGGTGATCTGATCAATACCTAGAAAATCTGAGATGACAATGCCCTGCAAAGATATTCAAAAAACCCTTTCTCATTTCTCTACTCAAATGTCTTGGGTCAAGCAGAGCATTATTATTCAATGATTAGTGTTAACCTTGAACTTCAACTTCCTCTTGAGAAAACCTGTGATAAGTTTCTTATTGGCATGCATTTTCAACCCGTTCAAGGACGAGTAAGACACCATAACCGTTGCAACACCCTTGTTTACCGCATCATAATAAGCCGGCATGTGTATACCGAGCAAACCATTTGAGTTAATAACCGTGTTGTTAGCGTTCATCCCTCTCAATGTACCTCCATCTCCAACAAAGTGTTTGGCACAGGCTGCTACTTTGTTCCTGTAAGTTTATTAATTCAATATCAGCTTCATGAATCTTTGCTTCTCTAGAGATAGTATACTTACTTTCCAGCTACGAAAGGAACACCCTTTTGACCCCTGGGAAGGTCACCTTGCAAACCAGGTATGATCTCAGTCATCTGCTGAACTAATTTGTGATCCTCACTGTAGCTCTCATAGCATCTTCCCCATCTAGGGTCTCTACACACCTGTTCACTGTGATTAACTACAACAAACTATGTTTCTTGCTTCGGTTCAGATCAGATTTTAGTACTTACTGCAATACATGGAGCAAAGACATATTGGATTCCTGTCGCTCTAACTTCAAGAGCAGTTGCTTCACCAATCCTCTTCACAAGGTCAGGGTCCCTAACAGTTGAATATAACAGTAAGGAAACAATGTCCATCAGGTCATTAGTTAAACAAATTCAATTATGAATTTTCAATTTAAAACTAATCGGTGATAAGTGGATTAACTTTTATCTTTTTATATATTAGTTAATTATTTCTCTAACTATATCTATGTTGAACTTTGTTTATTCATTAACTGATTGTCTGTGAGAGAGCTTGCCTGGTGACTCCGAGGCCTACGTTATGGGGGAAAATGGTGGCATTATACACGTTGTTGTGACCATGAACAGCATCGATCCCATAGATAATGGGAATCCCTAAGCGAGTCGAAAGAGCTGCCTTCTGAATCTTATTCACCATTTTCACCCAAGCTTCAGCGGTGGCGTTTGGCGTTGGCACGCTCCCTCCACCGCTAAACGCGCTCCCTACACACATACTTCTGAAACATTTGAGTATTCATATAGCTTTTGAACAATTTTCCGAGGAGGGAGGACAAGAATCATACCGATGAAGTAAGTTTTAATGACTTTAGTTGTGGCATTGACGCGTTCCACCTGAACCATCTGCCCAAGTTTCTCTTCAAGGGTCATATGACTCATCAGGTTCTTGATTCTTACTTCTAATGGCTCTTTCGGGTTCTTGTACTTGGCGTTTGAAAGTGGTTCTTTGTTAGCTGCCACGGAAGAGCAGAGCATGAAGAGCCCTAACGTGTGTAGAAAGTAACTCAAACTGACCATCTTTGTCTCCTTCACTGCCGACCACCTGCAGCTGAATAACAATAAAATAGTTCAAGAAGTGATTATTTCATTAACCATTTGAGAAGGAGAAAGACAAAAGCGATGTGATGACGACGACAACGATGAATGTTACAATGTTTTTAATGAGACAATAAAAGAGGTTGGGATATTGTTGTCTTAAATGAGATATGCACCAATAAGAGGTTGAGATGAGATAACATTTCCGTGCAACATATATATAAAAAGTCTCTTTTCATTTTGGTAATTAATAATAATATGAGAAAAAAATCTTAACGAAAATATGTTACCACAAAATATATTATTTGGCAAGATAACATACTAAGAATGTTAGTTTCGATAACTCTTTCTTCTTTCAAATAATTAATGAGAATAATCATTTTTTATATTTTCCATATACGTAAGCTTATTACCTACCTTTGAACATGAAAAGTTTACACTTGTATGGTGTTTTTGGTCAACCCGAAACCGAACGGGTACAACGGGTCGTAATGCAGCCTACCAAACAGAGCATCAGCCACTCCTTGACCTTCCGTTCCAGGAAGCGAAGCCACCACAAGGGCATCTATGATCGAGACATAAGGCTGCATCTCCCTGTCGTGCTCGGTCGGACCCGGTTCACTTATGAACCTTGCAGAGGAAGTACACTTGATAGCTTGTCTTTGTGTTTTCTGATGTGAATGTAACTACTCTATTTTTCTTTTGCGTGCTTTGCAACAATGTTACGATTTCATTATAATGTTTTGTGATTATGTGGTAAGCCTGTTTTTTTGTAATAAGCTGCATGTATAAAGCAACTGATTTAAACCTCTCCAACTATTCTTGTTACTTGTATCTCTATTTTTTTTTTTGTTATTTTAAAAAATCTCCAGTTAAAAGATACTAAAATCAAATTTATAATGTAGAATATTTTTATTTTATTTTAATACAATATAATATGGAATAGGCTTCAAAGGGTGGTGAGCACGACAATGTTGGTTTTGGTGTTTGGATTCATCATCAAACGTTGCATGCGTCTAAGAAACTACTGTTCTCATACATATACATGAAAAATATCCTCATATATTAATAAACAAGTATCCCATATATTAGAACTCTAGTATTGTCGAGAGACAAATAAAAAGAGATGCTTAATATTAAACTTAATCCAAAGAATAATTAAAATCTTCAAGACAAAGAAAACTCAAAGAAGAGAAAAGAAAAAGTTGGAAAACCCAAAGAATTAAGCCTTCGTTTCTTCAAACTAAAACCAAATCAAACAAAACTCTTTGCCCCTATAAAATCATTTGATATCATTCTCTGCTTTCTCACAACACAAAAAAACATAACTTATAAACCAAAGTAAAAGAAGAGCAACTAACTACAAAGAGAAAGAGAATGGCTAACTTTGGACCGGAACGAGTTTACCAAGAATTTGAGCCTGCAACTAGATGGACCTCTGAACCAGACGCCGAGATCCTTGTCGCTGATCTTCCAGGTTCCTTTTCTTCTTCTTCTTCTCAATCCTCCTTTATTCATTTCTCTACATTAAACAGAGACAAGAGATATAAACAGTTTGGTAGAAGCTCAAAAACATTGTCTTCTGTGGTTAGGATTCAAGAAAGAACAAGTTAAGGTGGCTGTAACCTCAACAAGGAAGCTAAGACTAACGGGAGAACGTCCAACTGGTGGAAACAAATGGATTCGTTTCCACCAGGAGATACCCGTTCCTCTGACCGTTGATATTGACTCGGTTTCAGCTATGTTCAAAGATTACAAACTCTACATCAGACATCCCAAAGTCAAGACAGAAACCCCTCAAACTAAGCCACCAGCACTGGTCAAACCACCGGTGGTCACAAAACCCCATGATCAACATGAGACAAAACAAGGCCAGGGTTCTAAAGCAGCAACGGTCAAGAAGCCCCACGGCGGTAAAACCGAACATGATGCACAACAAAAAGCAGGGGGAGTACAGAGAGGCAAAGAGGAATTAACTGGTGAGCCTAAAGGACCTTTGAGTTCCAAGGACGAGGAGAAGGACAAAGTTGGAGCCAAATGGTTCGAGAAGTACAAAGAGGCAACTGGAAATGTGGTGAAGGAAGCTAAGAGCAAAAGGCAGTTACTTTGCAATTTGACTGCTTCGATTGTATTGGTTCTGCTAATCCTACTGTATGCTAGAAATGCAGTAAGTTCCTCCATGGTATGGAACTCCGAGGAATGAGTTACACATGCATCTCATAACGTATAAGATTTGCTTATGCAAAGAAAACAAATAAATATTTGATAATTACCCTACATATATATGCATGTACACAAATGTGTAATGAGATAAATGAAAAACTCCATTTTACAGATTTCTAATTATCCTTAGCAGTGTCCTAAAAATCAGTTTAAGCGACAGACAAATCGGGTCTGAGTGAAACTATTTTACTAAATTTTCCAAAAATTGGCCTAGACGTTCCAAAAATCGATCTAGGCGCCCGGCTAAGCAATAATCTTCTATAAAATGTTTAGCCAAACCGATTTCTTGAACATTGATCCTTAGTATAATGAACTCAGTAGCAGAAACCTAATCAGAAGTACAAAGTATAAACCCTACAAGAATTTCTAAAAAAAAGTTGTAAAACTATACAAACTATGATTAAAATCGATATGAGCAATAAGGCTTACTACAATGATTCCAGTGGCAGAAACTTTTACTAGAATGGAGGAATACAATCAGAACTATAAATTTAAGTACAAACCCTACAAGAATTGCTAAAAATGTAGAAAAATTATACAAACTAAGAATAAAATCGATAAAGAACTTAATAACCTAACCAAGTAAATAAAAGATTTAGAGAGAAAAGAAAGTGGCAGTGTGAGCAAAACTTACTTGTGGGAAAGGCTTTATGACTTGATTAGCTCAGAGCGGATTAGCTTGGCAGCAGCAACCATGTTGCTAAGTGCGGATTTAACTTCAGAGTACTTCCGCGTCTTTAGGCCACAGTCAGGGTTCACCCAAAGGACTTTGCTGTCGAGAACTGCAAGCATCTTGTTGATACGCTCAGCTATTTCTTCAGCGGATGGGATACGAGGAGAGTGAATGTCATAAACCCCTGGACCGATTCCAGCACTGTATTTCACTCCTTCATGGAAGACTGATAAGAGCTTCTCATCTGACCGTGAGTTCTCAATAGTGATCACATCAGCATCCATGTTTATGATTGAGTGGATGATGTCGTTGAAATTTGAGTAGCACATGTGAGTGTGTATCTGCATGAGGTACAAAAGAGCATGAATAATTTAGATATATTCAGTAGTTCAGTCATTAGTTCTGTGGGTTCGGTTTCTTCGGTTGGTTCGGAATTCGGTTAGTTCGAAATCTCGCCGAATTGAACAGAAAATAAATTTGGTTCGGTTTCAAAATTTTGTACCAAAGACTTTAGTTTGCACTAAATTTTCGGTTTAAAATGCTAAATTCAAAAAGTTCGGTTAAGTTTAGTTATTTCGGTTAGTTTGGTTATATCGCTTCAGATATTGGTTAGTTCGGTTCGGAATTTTGGTTTAAATTGGTATTGTTTGGTAAACTTTTTTTAGAAAACCAAACTAACCAATTACCAAACCGAACCGAAAACCAACTTTTTTTAGTTGCCGAATTGAAGTGAACTTACTAACGAACTGAACCGAAAACAAAACTTTTCGGTTTGGTTTGTATCGGCGGGTTTGGTTAATAACCGCAGGCCTCATTAGTTCACATTCTTTATCTCGCTATCAAATTTCATCTTACCGTTGCATTGTCCAAGAAGATGGCAGAAACCACAGGACACTCAACATGCAGGTAAACATATTGTTTCAAGTGGAATGAGCAATAAGGTGAAATAAAAATGACCTGAGTAGTGTCTTGCACATCGCAGTTTGTGATTCTGAACGCGTGGACGGCCCAGTCAAGGTAAAATTCTTGCTCGGACCTCCTCAGAGGCAACCCCTCTCTTAATGCAGCTTCGTCAATCTGAATAACAGTGATACCAGCCTGCTCAAGGTCCTCCACCTCATCTTTGATAGCAAGTGCAATTTGGAAACACGTCTCATGCCTATTAACATCATCAACGGTGAGACAGAACACCATATAGTAGAGTGAAAGAGAACTTAATAGGCTTAGTTGTCACACCTAGGCTGGTCATTTCTAACAAAGGACCAATTGAGAATTGTAACAGGGCCAGTGAGCATCCCTTTCATAGGATGTAGGGTCATCTTTTGTGCCATTGAAGACCAGAAGACAGTCATTGCCTTTGGTCGTGTGACATCACCATAGATGATAGGTGGTTTGACACAGCGGGACCCATATGATTGGACCCACCCATTTGATGTGAACGCAAAGCCAGACAGCTGCTCACCAAAAAACTCCACCATATCGTTTCTCTGCACGATTAAAGCCATATCAGGAGGGTAAAGAACAGAATCGTTCGAATAGTAAACCTAAGTTTCAGTATATTTTTCCACCTCTGCCTCCCCATGCACCAATACATCAATACCAAGCTCTTCCTGAAGCTTGACAACCTTTTCAAATTCGACTTTGATAGCCTGGACATAGTCAATATCTGATATCCTGCAGATGCATGAGTATTACGATTAGTGACATGTTACAGTTTTCAGATACATCATCGGATTAGATAAGCCTACTTGTTGGCCTTGAATTCTCTGCGTATTCTTCTGAGATCTGCGGTCTGAGGAAAAGATCCAATTGTAGTTGTTGGAAGAGCAGGAAGGTTTAGCTTCTTCTGCTGGGCTTGTAGCCTAGCACTTACTTCTGTCGAACGGCGGTGATCAGATTGCTTTACTGCAGCAACCTGAGTAAGAAAGTAATTTTAAGATACAAAAAATTTGGAAGAGTAACTTGTTGGAAAACCCCTTACATCCTGTTGTACAGCAGCATTTGTCACCCTTGGAGATGATCTCCTAGAAGCTTGTCCCATGGAATTAGAACAAAACAATGCCTACAAAGAGACCAAGTAGTTGCAATCATACAAACATATGTAGTAATCAAATGTATATCTTATTACCTCATCCTTAACTCCAGAGAGTGATTTAGCAAGTGCATTCACTTCAACAACCTTTTGTGCAGCAAACGCAAGCCATGATTTTAGTTCTTTATCAAGTTTAATCTCATTCATCAAGTCCACAGCCGTATGGAGTAGAGAACACGAAGTAGAGACTACAACTTTGTCTGCACATTAGAAGAGAAATATTTTTACTGTTCTGAAGCTAAGTAGGAAAAATGTTGTTTACTGATACCTTTGCCAACAATGTCTTCAAGAGACTGTAGTGTCTTGAGTGAAGCAGAAAGATCATTGGCCCAAATGTTCCTTCCATCAACAACTCCAGCGAACAGTAGCTTTCCACGAGGAAAATCCACTTTGATCAAATCAAGAGTCTCCAGTCCACGAACGAGGTCAAAACCAAACCCAGTAACACACTTTAACGACGTTAATGCCTTGTACGCTTCAGCAGGAACATCTGCAAAGTATGTGGCGATAAGAACATTCAACCCCGCCAAAGATGACTCCATGTGAGAGTAGGCATCCGAAAATGCCTGCAATTGGTTGGTGTCAAGATCCATCACAAGTATAGGCTCATCGAACTGAATCCATCGTGCACCAGCAGATTTTAGATCATCAAAAACTTCTCTGACAAAAGAAATGCCACAGAAACCAGTTAAGGTCTCGTGCACTCTCGAAATGAAAGTGTATCTCTGTATTTGTTTTCGTCTAGCTAATTTCTAAGAAAGTTAATAATATTCTTACTTGTAGATGGGAAGAATCTTGTCAATCAGAGAAAGGAGGCAGAAAGACTTATCAACACCCTTTGCTGGTTTCGACAGGAGCAAGTAGGTGATGGGACCAATGAGCACCGGAACTGTGTCTATGCCAAGCTATACCATAAACAGCCAAAAGCACAGTTGTGAGTAAAAAGAGCCTTGGAGGAAAAGATGAATAGCTGAAGAGAAATATAAAATAAAAAGTAATACCATGAATGTTCTATATGCCCTTATCAAAAGTACACTAACAGCTTATTGTTCTAAAAATCAGTCTAGGCGGTGTATACACCCAACTAGTTAGCAACGTGGATCTGAACAAAACGATTTTTTTCAAAGTGATCTTTTAGAAAAAACGGTCTAGGCATTTAAAAAAAATCGGTTTAGGCTGCTTAACAAAAAGCTATGAAGTGAGAAAGGTTCAAGTCAACTTACTGCTTTAGCCTCTTTAAATTCATCCACAGCCTTGTGAGATGCATATGAGAATTCAACATCAGGACCCAACTCAGGAACAATGTAATGGCTGTTATAAACTTTATCAGCATTACATCTGAGAAAAAAAAAACATTCTGTACAAACAGGGAAGAAAGAGGATTTATGACTCACTAGTTTGTATCAAACCACTTGGTCATTTCCATAGCAGGAACAGAATCGTTTCCCCTAGCCATGGAGAAGTAAACATCAAACCCAATCTCACCACTTTCCCAACCATATCTAGACGGAACAGCACCAAGCATCGCTGTTGTATCCAACATCTGATCATAGTATGAGAAGGTGTTGCTGGGAATATATTTGATGCCTGCATCAGCCATATGTTTCCAGATGGAGTTTCTCAGGTTAGCAGCAACAGTTTGCAAATCATCAACACCGGCTTTCCCATCCCAGAAGGACTCCAATGCAAACTTGAGCTCTCTTTTGGGTCCGATACGGGGATACCCGACAATGTGGGATGACATTGCTCTATTCAGTAACAAACAAACAAAAATGACAACTTGATTTGAGGAATATTCATGAATGCATACACTAATAAATAATACAGTTCAAAATTAAGGAACATAGAAAAAAAACATTAAAAACATATGGATGATGATACAAATGGATGACAAGAAACAATCTAAACAGTAAACAGAGCAAAACCCAAGCACTCTTTTAGATTCCGAAGCAATGAGCAAAAAGACCAAAGAACAGAAGCTAATCACTAAGAAAACATAAGATAATACATTCATCAACCTTAAAGTATCTCTCTTTTCATTGAGTTTGTGAATCCATAATGAAAATAAATAAGACCCCAATAAGAGAAAAATTCAAAAGGTAACCTGGCAAGGTAGAATACGTGACGGCGGGAACGGCGAGAGGCGGTTGCAAAAAGGAGGGACGGAGAAGCTGAAGACGGTGGCAAAAGAGAAGGAGGGCGTCTTGGAAGCGAAGCCAACGGCGAGATTCTCTGAAGAGCGAGCTGACCCATTCTTATAGTCTTCTTACCTTTAAAAACTGCTCTCCTATTGTTTCTGTTCACCGTGCCGGGGAAGGAGGAGACTCTCACACACACCACTATTTGCATTTCATTTCCGAGTTTTTCTAATTTTCTAATTCAATAATTATACAAACTTGGGTAAGTTATACAAAAGTAAATTTTCTTGTCGAAATTATACAATTTCTTTTAAAAATAAATGATTATGTTTCTAACACTGATTTATCTTTTTCAAATTATAAGAAATATTATTACTGATCTACAATATATCAATTGTGTTTATAACTGAAAATTTTCACGTTGTTTTTAATTATGTAACTTTTTAAAATCTGCATAACCAATAATAAAAATTGCAGATTCTCGGTGGTGTATCAGCATTAATAATATTATTATATTTCCAACACATGTTTATTTCTCATCAGGGGGTAAACAATTTTACAGAAAGTAGACCTTATTACAGAGCTTACAACAGTCTCTCGCACCATATAGTTGGGTTTCATGTAACTCAGTAAACCACACAAAACTTCTCAAAAAGTTCTACACTCGCTTAGGGCTTTGATTCACTGAGTGAGAAGCTGGGAAGTTTCAGTGAGTACAAGAACAGCCAGCATCTTTTGTCTCTTCTGCTCCCTCATAGGCCGTCTTATAGCTTTTGTCCCATGTATCAGCAGCAGGTGCGGGGCTGGCTTCTGCATGAGGTATGTGATTCGGATGTTTCTCTCTCTTGTCTCCTTTGATCTGCTTTAGAGCGTGCTTCAACGCTGGTAACAGTGCCTCCATACACTCGGCCACTGCGTTTGGGTTCCCGGGCATGTTGATTATCTGAGAGACGAGAAATTACTAGAAACGTGAGTGATGACAACTTAGAGATGATAATGCAAATGCAAACTTAGAGATTTGTACCAATGTTGAGCCTCTAATTCCTGCCGCAGATCGTGAGAGCATCGCAAATGGCGTGATCTGCTCACAGAGAAAAAAAGGAAAATGGGATCAGATAACTACTCACCGCCATTCTTTCCAGGATGGAGAGAGAAAGCTATTGACCTTTAAGCTCTCTTGCATCATAACAAAGAGAAGACCAGGTGTTTCTCTCTCGATGGCTTGTTTAGTTGCTTCAGGTGTTACATCTCTTGGAGTGAAGCCAGTACCACCTAGTTTCAGGAATTGATTGTATCAAAATATGATTCCAACACTGTACCAAATCCACTAATAAGATGTTTATATACCAAGTGTAAGAATGAGATCTATTTTGTAAACATCGCTCCATTTCTGAAGAACGTCTTTGATTCTTTCAACTTCATCGGGGACAACAGCTGTTGCAACTACCTTCGCTCCTCCCAGTTTTTCAGACGAGGAATTAATCACTGACACAGCCCTGGGCCCACTGCATTAACACAGTAAAATTCAGGAAGAATCATAAAATAAATGGATGAATTAGCGATGGGAGCAAATTTGAAGTGAATCAAAACGAAAAAGTATATTTATCATCACACTTCCTCTGAAGTAGAGAAACCATGGAGAAAACTATCAGGAAAGGGCTTAAAAGATGTAGCAAAGCATTGTTGTGCTTGCTTGTCTCACTATGACAAGGAGCAATATTACTTAGCGTGTTACTATGGCATCGAATTAGTGACCTCACCAGAATAACGAACTGGAGAGATGTATCTGGATGCAATTTCTTTTCTCGAAATTAAGAAAGTCTTGGAATAACTAATCCCTGTATTTAGCTCTAGTGTGGGAGATTATCGACTCTACATTACTCATATTTGCATCGATTATGCGAAATTAAAATTGACTTCATCAAGATCAATGTGTTCTAGTACAAAGACAACCTCAGCATTGTCATTTCTGTTTCGTCTTCTAATAGTGATCATTCTTTTAGAGACGCAAATAAAAGACCTATCACTTCCAACATGCAAACTCAACTCATTCAGATTTGTAACAATGCAATCAAGAAAGTTTAACAGTAAGCATACCTTCGATCAGGTCCAGCCCCAGCTGAGACAGTATCACTGACAGTAAGAATAGCCACGTTATAACCAGGCCCATGTACATGATCCTTCTTCATTTCTTTCGGAATAGACTCTGGTTCTGATAATGAGTTTTTCTTATCTGTAGAGAAGCCACTGATATCTGAAACGATTACAGCTGATACGGAAGTTCCAGCAGAAAGCACATTCCCCGTAGCAGGCAACTCCAGCAGAGCATTAGCCGACCTCATACTTAAAAGCCGACTGCTCATCTGATGTCCTGTGCTCTCAGCAATAAATCTGACATCCAGGTACATATTATTTATGTATTTAAAATAGCAATACGTAATGCAACTTTCAAGAAAATCTAGGACAGTCCACCTAGGTTTTTGACCCAAAAGCAGACCTAGTTATGAAAAAAACTCACCCAGAAGTTCCTGAACCATCGATCTCTTTCCATTTGATGATGGCTCGATGAAACTCCGGACGGATGGAATCTGACTTTATGGGCTGCTGAAGTCGAGCTTGCACTCTGCACAAAGATTAGACGGTTATCTACCCTTTCACTGATGATCATTTTAAATGAATTCGTTAAGAACAAAAAGATTTTAACTTCAATAACCTCAGTGGATGGGGGCTTGTCCATCCTGCAAGCTGGCGGATTGCAGGCACAACAAAGAGATTAAAACAAACTAAACAGCTTACAGGATTTCCTGGTAACCCAAATGCAAGGACTGTTTTCCCCGTAACACCTTTAGTTGGTTTTGCACTGATCTCAGCAAACGTCAAAGGTTTTCCAGGCTTCATTAATACCTGAAGCAAAAATTATATTTGAAATCTTCTCAGCTCGATCTGTATAATTCAGGCTAAACATCGTCAACTTGTTTAGCTAGTTGAGAAATCAAACAATAGATTTGGATAAAATACTGTCAGAAGAAGTTAGAAGCCAACTCTTCTGCTTCTATGTAGAGAAATAAATAATTCACGGAGATGATTGAGGAAACTAATACTGCTTATTTACCTTGCTGAAATGTACTTTCCCTTTTTCTTTGAGCAACGGCTTGACAAAATCCCTGTCTCCCATCGAAACACCACCAGAAGTTAAAATAATATCGACTCCGGAGGATATGGCCTCATCCAAAACACTCTCAAGCTCCTTTCTATCATCTCTAACGATTCCAAGGTCAACAACTTTGCATTGATGCTGCATCACTGCTGCAACTAACATTGCTCGATTTGAGTCCCTAATCTGCAGAGAGCCCATTGATTAGCCAATAAAGTAATATTGGGGTCCAATATTTTTGATGAATATTGCATGCATCATAAATCTACATTCTGCATAATACCTGACCACGACCTAAAGTCCCAGCTGTCGGGTCGACAAGTTCATCCCCAGTAGAGAGAACTGCAACTGTTGGCATAGGATATACCTACATGGAAGTTTACTTTTTCTGTTTTAGGCAGAACTTCTAGTAATATAAAAACTTATATACATAAGCAATACCTTCACCAAGGTTACTCCTGCAGTTGCGAGCAAGCCAATTTCTGAGGCACCAATCCTTTCTCCAGTTTTTAGTACAGTTGCATCTTTCTCGATGTCACAACCCTAGCATATAAGTTGAATGAATCTTGTGGAATCCTCAAACAAGTCAAACAACAATCAACATAAAGTGATTCCAAACGGCTGGAAAACTGTCATTTCATCAACGTTTTATGTTTGATGGTTGATAAGAAAGGGAAAAATGGTTTAGCTGTCCTCAGATCTTCAAGTTTGTTAATTCTAAGTGCCAGAAGCGTCTTTCTGTAAGAAGCATTGCAAGTTCACACATATATGCTAGCAAAAGATGTGATGGTGTCCGACAATTTAAATACATATTCTATATCTAAAACTCTTCCTTCATCTACCACTTGTCCCAATAAAAGAAAGTAAAGACTAATAATCAAATGACACAACAGTTTTTTAATTAGAGATATCGGTGTTGAATGCATTCTAAACTTTACTTAGATCAATAAATGGCAGTACATTAGAAAAATTATGATACTACAACTATTTAGCCAACAGTAATAGATAAAGGAGGCCAAAGATAGCAACAACTACAAGATTGATTATATAAGCGGAAAAGAAGGAAACATACCACTCTACGGATGTCAGTGCCTTTCTTGGTTTGAATCAGTATTTTGACTCTTCTTGGCTCAGTTGAGACGTCTCCAATTACTTCAGTGTCCTCAACTTGGACAACTGCATCGGCACCATCAGGTATAGGTCCTAAAGAGAAGCGTATCAAAGAAAGAAAGGGTTAAAATCAAAGAAAAAGACTACTTCTCAGACACTTCCCCCATGCAGATACTACCAAATCGAAAACCGTAGTTAGCGAGTGAATATGGATAGAACACAAAACTCAGGTGCAAATGCAATTATACTAACCACCAGTTGTAACATAAGCCACAGTTCCAGGAGTAACAGTCACACCCAGGCCATCATTTCCAGCTCTTGATTCTGTAATCACCGGGTACTCTCCAGGACCATCTGAAGCAACAACCGCGTAGCCATCCTAAAACAACATAATATATAAAACAATCAATGTCAAGTTCTTCCTGTAGTACTCTCTCTAGTACTCATCACCAGATTAGCATTTCATCATCTCTTCAAACATGTGAACTAAAAAATCTATCAGAATGACTCTTGAATACACCTCTACTGAAATCAAATCATACAGTTCATTCCATATCAAATTCGATATAATATTCTTTAATCGCCTCATCGATTCGTTATAGGTTGAATGCTATATTCACCTTGACGGAAGCTGGATAAGGAGGCAGAGGATCAGGAGCGCGAATATCCTCCGCCAATATTTTTCCAAGCGCTTCATGCAGCGATACGACTACCGGAGGCAGCCGCTCGGAGACGCTGAGTACTATCTTAAGAGCTTCCTCCGTAGGTATCATCTCGGTCTTTCCGCCGTCGTCGCCACAACAACCTTCACGAACATCCATTTTTTCGTTTGTTTGATAAGAGAGACGACAGGTCACTCGAATATATCGATATGAAAGGTCAGAGAGGCGGAGAGCAAAGTTGACGGCTTGTTTGGCAATCAGATTAGATCTGACTTTCATTTAGCAGATTAGGTTTGAACCGTTGCTTCTTAAACCTGGACCAGACCGGTGGTTGGACCTAAACCGTAAATTAGGACCTACATATTTGGGTTAGTAGATAATAAATTCCAATAGTTAAACAATAAGAACTGTATTAAATCTAAAAAAATACAAATCATCAAATAAACCCGATAAAACCCAGTTGTAATCTACCGCTAAAATCATTTTTTCAATAACTAACTTTTTATAAATATTTTTTATTATATGTTTTTAAATTTTAAAAATTAAAATAATAATTTTTATATTTTTATTCACTTTATTTGTATTTGAATTTTATTTTATAATTATTTATATTAAAAAATTTAATAACTAAATTTTGTAACTTTTTGAATGAAGACTATTTTTTATATATTCATTTTTATAAGATAATAACATAACTGAATCAGTTTGATTTGGTTATTATTATAAATTTAATATAAATTTAGTTATTTTATAATTGAATTCAATTGAGTTGATTTAACGTTTTAGATATTCATAAATAAGATAACACAACCTTTTATACTAAGATGAAAACTTAATATAGATTTAGTTGTTTTATGATTAAATTCAGTTGAGTCGATTCAATTCGGTTCGGTTGAGCCATATATTAATCCATGACCTTAAAATATTCTGGTAACCGATCTGGTTTTACAAATATTGGTTTAAACCCACAACCAAACACCCCTCGTAGTAGCTCTCCTATGGTGGTAAAATAGGCAAAGTAATACAATCGGAGACGTTCTGTTCCACTTCCCTCTCGCGATTCTCTCTTAACGGTCTCTGGAAATAATCAAAATTGAAATTGAGAACCCTAAAAATCATTGATTCAGCTTCCTCGTCTTCTTCAATCAGCAAAGGTTCATCTTCTTCGCTATCTCACCTTTAACCCAGCCGCGAAGAAATTCCAAAGCCATGTCCGGATCACAGATCCCCAGATCGAATCCGGATCGGGTCTCATCTCCCACGAGCTCCAAATCGGTGACGCAGACGGTGAACGGCTCGCATCAATTCGTGATACAAGGGTACAGATTAGCGAAAGGGATGGGCGTGGGGAAACACATCGCGAGTGATAACTTCTCCGTCGGAGGTTACCAGTGGGGGATCTTCTTCTACCCGGACGGTAAGAATCCCGAGGATAACTCCACGTATGTATCTGTCTTCGTCGCGTTGGCTAGCGAGGGAACCGAAGTCAGGGCGCTTTTCGAGCTCGCTCTTGTTGACCAAAGTGGAAAGGGGAATCACAAGGTTCATAGCCATTTCGAGCGGTCGCTTGATAGTGGGCCTTATACTCTCAAATACAAAGGAAGCATGTGGTATGGTTATCACTCGCTGTTAATGATTCTAGTTTACAAACGATGGTTAAAGTTTCTAATTTAGCTTGATTAGCTTATCTAGCTCCACCCTTGTGGTTCAATTCTATGGTAGCATCATGTGATGAGTTTCAGTTGCCCTATTGAGAAATTATGAGCTTGCTTTGACTCCCATAGCTGCTGGGTGTAGTTAAAACTTGTGAATTGCTATGTAGGAATCAAAATTTGAACTCTTTCAGTGCTGCATGCTGTTACATGTTAGTGGTGTAAAGCATGAAAACTGAAGGATTCAGCTAGTCGTAGTCAGTATAGTAACATTTTCTCCAGCTCATGGGTGATGTGGGTTCTTGCTAGCGTTCTAAATCTTGTTTGTGAGTACGATATTGTGGCAAAAACAAAGATGTGTGTGGGTTTATGTTCATGATGGAATGGAAATTGAATGAGAACTCCTGTCATTGGAGAAGCTGATTTGTCTCTTCTTCCGATTGATATTGATCCTTTCTAAAAAGATTTATATATTTGATATTCTCTGTGCATTTATCTTTTGCTTACGATTTGCTAACTCAAGCTCATCTGATTCTCTTTTCTTCTTTGTGGTTTGATTAGGGGATATAAGCGTTTCTATAGACGTTCCCTGCTTGAGACATCTGACTTTCTCAAAGACGATTGCCTGATAATCAACTGTACGGTTGGAGTTGTGGTTTCGGAGGTGCAATGCCCACGGTTACACTCTGTTCGTGTCCCTGACTCAGAACTTGGATCACATTTTGGAGTTTTACTTGATAGCATGGAAGGTTCTGATGTCACTTTTGACATTGCTGGCGAAAAGTTTCAAGCTCATAAACTAGTACTGGCTGCTCGATCTCCAATTTTCAAGTCTAAATTTTTCAATGAGCCTGAAGCAAACAATACAGAGGTTACAATCAACGATCTGGAACCGAAGGTTTTTAAGGTACATCATTGGGGGTTTTCTTTACTTATTTCCGTTTGAATCATACATGTATTTATGCTCTGTTCCTTCCAGGCTTTGCTACAGTTTATGTATAAAGATTCTCTTCCGGAAGATGTAGAGCCTGTGACAACTCATGCATTTGACCTCTTAAAGCTGCCTGAAATATACGAGACACTGATTGTAAAGCTTTTAGCAGCTGCGGACAAGTATGACCTGAAGAGGCTCAGGTTGTTGTGTGAATCTCACATCTGCAAAGGAGTATCAATAAAGTCCGTTGCGAAGATCTTAGCATTGGCTGACAGATATAAAGCTACAGAACTAAAGGGCGTTTGCCTAAAATTCACTGCCGAGAACCTAGCAGGTATGCTTGTTCTTTTTTACCAAGGAGCAGGTATGCTTCTAATATTGCAATTACTGGTGGACAATCTTGTTTACGGTTCAACTGTGTGTTTGATGTTATGGAAATGGAAACCAAATAAAATCATTTGTAACTCGGTTTAGTTTCATGGAATTTAGTTTGGATTTGGTTCAGTTTAAGATCAGTATTATTTAGGTTGGTTTGCTTCGGTAGTACTAGAAACAGTTTTGGTTTCGACTTTCCATATAAGGATTCAAACTAATAAACCGATCGGATTTAAACACATTACATTTTGGTTTGGTCTTCTGTTTTATATGTGTTTGAATTTGGCTTCAATCTTGCAGCTGTTCTGGAGACAGACGCTTACCAGCAGCTGAAGGATGAATGTCTGTCCCTCCAGTCCGAGCTTCTGAAGGCGGTGGCTGGTTACGAGGAAGGAAGCAACAGCACTGGAGGAGCCAAGTCTCAGAGCGTGTGGGCCCAATTATCAGACGGCGGTGGGGATACCAGCAGCCGACATGTTAGACAACGAACCACCTAGAGCCTCAATATGCATTTTCTCAGGTTAATAACCATAGAGGGGGTATATAGTTTGCTTTCCTGTACTTTTTTTTCCAATGTTTTCAAAGTTTTGTGGACGGGGCTACTAGTTTGAAATATGAATCCTAACTCTATGTAAGTGAAATATGAATCAACCTTTCACTTGTGTAGTAGTAGTTTCATATGTATCCTTGTGTACGTGTATCTCATAAATGTTTCATGCTATAAATGATAGGTTCAAATCTCATCAGTTATAGAACATTTTATACACAAGTTTTAAGAGATTTTTTATTAAAAATTTTTTTTTTGTGAGAGATTTCCGACGATACCTGACTAATGATGCTCTTATGGCTAATGATGCTCTTATGGGGTGGAGATGCTGTTAAAGTCTGATGATGTATTATCATTTGATTCAGAGTACTAACTACTAACTAATCGGTGTTTTAAAAAAAAAAAACTACTAACTAATCATTGAGGACTCTTACTATCCATTATGAATCTTGTACAATAACCGTCGGATGGAAAAAATATCGAACGATGCATGTCACACGATACATATAACAACACATTGGTCAACTGTACTAACGTTACAAATGCATTATGCATACTTGATCCTATTTTCGCTGCGTTACATTCTCAACGTTTCATATTGTGGCCTCGTCCTCTCTTCTCTCACAAGCCGATCAAACCCTCCACGACCAATATGTCTGACTCTCCCTCCATCCACGACTCTCCACCTCCTCCACCTACCGCCGGAGACTCACAAACCACCGTGGCTAACGAATCAGACTCCAACGCGAAATGTCAAACAGCTATACAATCCTTATCCTCCATCGTCACAACCACCAACATCCCTTCCACAATCTCCCTCCTTCTAAACGACGACTCCGTCTCCGCAGCCATCTCATCTCTTCTCCAACGTCCCGACTCAGGCGCAGGCGATAACAACCTCTGCCGCTGGCTCTACGACACCTTCCAATCCACGGAACCTTCCCTACATCTCCTCGTCCTCCGTTTCGTTCCTCTAATCGCCGGCCTCTACCTCTCCCGCGTCCCTCTACGTCAACCTCAAGCCGGATTCGAAGCCGTGCTACTCGCTCTCTACGCGCACGAAACAACCTCACGCGCAGGGCAATCCATAACCGTCAACATCCCCGATCTCTCCCACCCCAGCATCTACCACGAATCGTCAAAACCTCCCGCGAAGAACAACTCCACGTGTCTCAACATCGCCGTCGTCTCATCAACGCTAGATCCACACGGCACGGTGAGATCCACGCGCAGGGCGAGGATCGTAGGCGTCGCGCTGGAGCTTTACTACAGCAAGATCGCGAGGATGCCGCGCGAGTCCAAGCTCGATTTCTGCGAGGCGTGCGAGAAATGGGCGGGGGGAAACGGAGAGACGGAGGAGGAGGAGGAGAAGTCATCGTCGCGAGGATCTTGTGTGATCGGTGAGGAGGAAGAGAGTGTGGTGGTGAGATCTGAGAAGGAGAGTGGAAGGATTCCTCTGCCGTGGGAGCTTGTGCAGCCGATAATGAGGATCTTGGGGCATTGTTTGATGGGGATGAAGGAGGGAGATAGGGAAGTGACGGAGGCGGCGAGTAAAGCTTGTCAGAGTTTGTATCTAAGAGCGTTGCATGATATTAACCCTAAGGCGATTCTGGCTACTGGGAGTCTTCTCCGGTTAAGGGAGATGGCTCTTGATCCTAAGAACCAGATTGATCATACTGAGATATCAAACGACAACGTTTTATCCGTTTGACCTCATTGTTTTGCTTTGTTTGTTTTTTTGGTCAACGCTTTCTTTTCTATCTTAAAGATAACCATTTTGATTTGTCAACTTAAACCATAAGGCCACGTTCTCGCGGGAATGTTCGATTGCACTCACTCCAATATGCAACCTTTTGTTGTTTTTTTGTCGTTTGCAGCGACCACTCACAAAAGTTTGAATTTTTCTTTTCTTTTGGGACAACAAGTATGAAATTTGGACAATTATCTTAAATAGTCGGAAAAAAAATTTCATTGTGTTCTTTTATCAACGCTATGTTGTTTCATTCTGGTGTAATTTATATATAGATTTTTATGATATCAGAAAACATATGGCATGGGGGGCTATATTAACAAACATAGTTTTCAAACCGTTGGTATGACCAATCAAAGTTCCATTCTGAAAGATCTTGTGGTGGTCGGCTTTGCCTATAAGTATGGTTGACAGACCAAACAAGAAGCTATAATAATCTAACAGATGATCTCGTTATCGAATTCTCCAAGGCAATTCTGAAAGCTCAGCCCACCAAGAGCCCGTCACACTCAACTTTTCAGGTATTAATTACAACTTTAGTTTTTATTCCGATATCGGTTTTTTGTTCCCGGTTTTTCCATAAACAAATCTCAAACCACATAATACTATTTTCAACATTTCAGATTGCATAGGCTTCTTATTAGAGACAGACCCGGCCCATGTCAGAAGCAAAGTAAGCAATGGAGTATAAAGTTTTTTAAAGCTAAGAAAAGAAAGTTAAAAATATTTTATAGTTTTGTTGGTAAGAAAAAAACCATTTTTTCTAATTTGAATAGGGTCTGAGTTTACATTGTATTGTCGCTGATTAGATAACCATCATTTGCATTATAATCATAACCTTCAAGACTTTAATAAAAAAAATAAAAATTGTTCAAATTTTCACCTTAGATCTCAATTTTCATGTGAAAAGATAATTTCTACCCGTTTTATCTGGTCAGCTACCATTATCCCTTTATTTAATAGGACTAGGTGTGCAGTGGAGTTGCTGATTATTCCGACATTCGAGTGTTAGTATGTGTTTTGTCGTATCAGATTCCATCTTAAGAGAATCGAATATCATTGACTTCTCTTAAATTTTTTTAATTATCAAGTTGCACTCAAGAACTCTTTTCTTTTTGTTCGTTAGTGCACAAAACTCACATTCCACCGATTGAAATAAACGATAAAGCGTTTTGTACTAAACCACGCAAAAGTAAGTATCATCATCAGAACATTCAGATTTAAGTGAATATCACAGGAATAGTGTGTGTACTCCAGTTTCCAATTTTTGACCAACGCCAAACAACAAACTCTTTACTTCTTTGACCAACGAAGTTACTTTACATGACTTTTTCAAACTAAAAAGAAAAAGTTGCAAAGACTTTTCCATTTAGATAGCGAGTTCTGTATTATTCTATCTCTCTGGAATCTTTTGTACACATTCAAACAATTTCTAATAGATTTTACTATATTAGAGCATTTCCACTAAGAATATCTACCTTAGAAGTTCTAAAAATACATTTATATATATGTATATATTATATATGTGTATATAATTACATGGTTCTAAGTTTTACGAAAAACATAACCCGCAATTACATACATATATATAAATGTATTTTTAAATACTCAAAACTAGATACTCCAATACAATTGATTTTAAAGAATTAGAAGTATTATATTTGTTCAAATAAATACTATTTTGCTATTTTTATTCTAAATATAAGAACATTTTTTTCTCTAAGTACAAAAAATAACAAAAAAAAATTACACAACTATTAGAATAGATTTGTATTTAAATGTTATTATACACACAACTACAAGTTGGAAATGCTCTAAAAAATCTTTTTATATCAAAAAATGATGAAAAATATTATAAGAAAACAAAAAGATAGGGTTTAAATAATAGAGGTGCATCTTTCATTGCACAAAGTGTCATTAAGCAAGGCTTTTGGCAATCTTATGTGGCTAGCAGTCATCCGAAGTGGCTTTTTGAACTTTTTGTGAATGAAAGTCGTGGCCTATAATTTTTTGGGAGATTACTTTAGGTTAATGGGTATTTTGTGGTATTTTGGTTGTCTCTGTTTTTGGTTAAACTTATGACTTGGGTGCAGCAGGTTTTGGAGGTATTAGTACGTTGTTGTAACTTGTACTTGTAAGTTGAAAGTATATAAGAAATTTCGGGAAAAAAAAAAAAAAAAAAAAAAAAAAAAAAAAAAAAAAAANCAAATCGCATAATCGATTTCTTCAACAACAAAAAAGTGAGAAAAAGGGGGAAACGAAACCCTAAATTCACTCTTTTAACTCAATTTTTCTTTTCGATTTTCTTCGATAGCTCAACATGGCGTCCAGAAACTGTAGCTGGGAGCTCCTCGCAGCTTCTCTAACGCTAACCTTAGCTCTGATTCACCTGGTGGAAGCAAACTCGGAGGGAGATGCTCTCTACGCTCTACGACGGAGCTTATCGGATCCAGACCATGTTCTCCAGAGCTGGGATCCAACTCTTGTTAACCCCTGTACCTGGTTCCATGTCACCTGTAACCAAGACAACCGCGTCACTCGCGTGTAAGATCCTATCTCTACTCCCTGTTCTTTAGCTCCTGTTTTGTTCAAGTTGATTGATACAACTCAATTTCACCCTATAAAGCTTTGATTTTTATGTCTTGAGTGTTACAATGATGGATGGTCTTAAGAGTCACATGTCTTTATCTTTTGATCGAAACTGTGGTTTTGTGTTTGGTCATTTGGGAGAGATGTAAGATAAACTTAGACTTGTTGTTACTATTTAAAGCTTATAAATTGAGAAGAGGTAAGAATGATTCTTATGGACTAATAAAAGCTTATAAAGTGAGAAGAGCTAAGAATGATTCTTATTGGACAATCTGTAATAGTACGATTTTGTGAACATATGTAATTAGAATTTTTTTTCTTGTCAAGTCAAGTGGGGATTTAGTTTATCTTGTCAGGATTCAGCTTTCCTTTGTCTTTGGAACCACTTGTTCATCAAACTGTGTTGTAACTTTAGTTTGGTTTCGTTTAAGGTTCATGAAACTGTTTTAAGATATGGTACGGCTGTTTTACTTTAGAAGAAAAACAAATAACACTTTCTTGTTCAACTTTGAAAAGGGAGGGGGAAGTCTAAAGCTCCCATGTTTTGTACAGTGTGTAGATCTCTCTCTCTCTAAGTCATTGGATTCCTTAAAATTCTCGAAGAATCCACCCAATAGTGTTATTCCTTCTACTAATCAGTTCAGTTTCATGATTGTTCTCAATTCTTCGTTAAACTTTATGGTTCCCTACTTGATTACATCCAGTTATCTCTCAGAACTGTTTGATGAATCAATTGCGTAACTAAAATCTATTGTAATCTTCTTGGACATAGAGATTGTTATATTTCTCTTTAAGTATATCTCTGATTCTACAACTTTTTTTTTGGCCAGGGATTTGGGGAATTCAAACCTTTCTGGACATCTTGCACCTGAGCTTGGAAAGCTCGAGCATCTCCAGTATTTGTATGTTAATCACATCTTTTGGCTTTTTACTTTTTCGAATTTTTTAAACCCTTTTCCAGTACTATCTGTAGTAAAAACTAGATAGTGGAAATAAAGTTACGTACCATAAAGTGCACACCCACTATGAGATTTGATTATGTAACAGACAATGTAGGTTAAGTTCTTTACATTGTCTTATGATTGACACAGGGAGCTGTACAAAAACAACATCCAAGGAACTATACCTTCTGAATTTGCAAACCTGAAGAGCCTCATCAGCTTGGATCTCTATAACAACAATCTTACTGGGAAGATTCCTACTTCTCTGGGGAAACTGAAGTCTCTGGTCTTTCTGTAAGTTGTTCATTATGTGATTGATATGACTCAACACCTGATTCTTTTTATGCTGTCTCTTCATACCCTGCCTTTCTAAGAAGCTGTTTAATGTTGCAGACGGCTCAATGACAACCAATTGACTGGTCCAATCCCTAGAGAACTCACGAAAATCCCAAGCCTCAAAGTTGTGTAAGTTCCACCTTTTTTTTCATTTTTAGCTTGTTTCCTAAGCGCTCTCTTACTGTTCTCTGAACCGCTTCTTATCCAAATCTACTATGCTCTTTGCCTAACAACGTATCTTCTTCTTTTGTCATCATTTTCTCAGTGATGTATCGAGCAATGATTTGTGTGGAACCATCCCAACAGGAGGACCTTTTGAACACATTCCTTTGCAAAAGTAAGTTTGTTTTCTTGATAAGTGAAACCAAAAGCGCCTATGCAGATTTAGAGTAGTCTCTAATTAAGTTGCATATGAGCTTTGTTCCTAAATAACTCAAAACAATGGTGCAGCTTTGAGAACAACTCGCGGTTGGAGGGGCCGGAACTACTTGGTCTTGCAAGCTACGACACCAACTGCAATTGAAACAACATCTGAAAAAACAAGAACTGGGGGTGACTTTGTAAGAACACTTCACCACTTTTATCACATCTATTATTATGTAATAAGTATATATATGTGTCCTAGTTGAAAAAAAAAAGTCTCAGAATTTGTAATCATCCGTTCTCAGTTGAGACTGACTGCCCAAAGACTGAGGTTACTGTAATCATCGTGTGTGACACTGAGATGTAACATTGGTTTTGGTATCAAGTTCTTTGCCTTGTTTGCATTAACATATGTGTGTAAGATCGTTGACATGTGTCATATAAAGCAAAATCTATGGATTTGGGTTCTTTGTTTTTGAGAATTACTATATTCAGTTTGATTGCACCACAAGTGATATTTGGTTTATAACCATTCATTTCCATTATTGCTGAAGAAAATGAATTGAACTTATGATTCATGACTGTTGCTATAAACAATTCAGATGTATACATTGGAAACAACTGTTTGGACCACACTACATTCAAGAGTTGATCAGAGTGTCTTGTAGATGTTGTTCTCGATATTTATTATTTTCAACTTATCTTTTGGCGATTTATTAAACTTTATTAAGAAACTACATCATTCTTCAAGTCGCCATATTTACTAAGCTTAACCATATGTTTTATTTTGTTTTAGTTTACAATTCTATAAAAATACAGTTATCAGATGATTATCTTTCACTTTAATAAAGGTACATTATATTCCCTGTCTCCAAATCTTTTGTTTCTTTAATTTCTCATTTCAACTATTTTTCAACTTCATTATTTTTTATTGTTGGAAAGTTTCGATTGACCAATATTTATTTCATAACTACTTTCCATTCTTTTTCGTTTGGGTTCACGAATAAGTTTCTAAAGTGATTAAAAAGAAAAATTTACAGGATATTATATTACCATTAATCATAAAATACTTATTAATAATTTCCTCATATAATCCCCTAAATAATATTCATGCAATCACGTCATAATTTCAGAAATGATTTCTTACTCTCCAATCAATCAGCCACAAATCATAATATTCATTCTCCATTTCATAACTCTTTTTTCTTCTTCCTCTCCTCTTTTCATCTCCACAAAACACATGGCCGACGATAACACTCAACGGTTGCCAAGAAACGCCGGCAAAACCGACAAAAACATACGTCCATCGATTGATAGTAACGACAGCAGCATCAACCGATCACCGAGAAGCTCCGGCGGATTCACAACGGACAAAGACATAGGCAGCAACAGACCAAAGCATCAATCTCTAGACAGTATCGATGATAGTACTTCGAGCCTATACTCTATCGAATCTCAAAGACCAAAGCCACCACCACCACCAGGGACTTACCACGTTCAACTCCCTAAAGAGCAAATCTACCGTGTTCCTCCCCCGGAAAACTCTCTCCGTTACGGGTATCTCTCTCGTCGGAAACATAACCGCTCAGCTTGCCGTCGATGTTGCTGTTACTTCTTTGCCACGTTACTCATTCTCCTCTTCCTCGCAGCACTCTTTGTCGGGATCTTTTTACTAGTTTGCCGGCCACATAAGCCACGGTTCTCCGTGAGTGGAGTCTCCTTCGCCGGAATCAATCTCACGTCGCTGTCTCCTGTTTCTCCGGTGATCAGAATCAAGGTGCGATGTAACAACGTTAACGGTAAACTCGGTTTGATCTACGAGAAAGGAAGTGCGGTTGAGATTTTCCACGAGGGAATGAAACTAGGTGACGGTGAGTTAACGGCGTTTGAGCAGCCGGTTGAAAATGTAACGGTGGTGGTGACGAGGTTAACGGGGTCGAGGATCCAGTTAAAGAGCTCGTCGCGGCAACATCTTATTGAATTGCAGAAGAGAAGAAAAGTGATGTTTGACGTGAGGGTTAAAGCGCCGATTAGGTTTAGGGTTGGTGTCGTGACGACGTGGACGATGGGCGTCACCGTGGACTGCAAGGTAACAGTAGACAAACTGACGTCATCAGCAACTGTGTTAACGGAAGATTGCGTTACGGAAGACATAAGCCTGATGTGATGATGTTTCATTCAGTTGTTTCAGACTTTAGTTTGGTTTATTATTTATATATTTTTAGTTTGTTTGATTCATTATTATTTTTCTGAAAATGAAAACGGTTTTGAGTAATTTAGTCAAACGTATCTTTCATTTGGATTCAAGTTGAGGACTTGTAAACATCATAAAAGATAGCACATAGCAGAAACAACATATACCAATAATTATAAGCTAAAATGAAACAAACCTACAAAAATTAGTATCTAAATAATAAGCTCAAGTAAGACAAACACTGCAGAGACTAAAATAAACTCTCTTTTTGTGTTGTTTTACAAAATTGAGTAAATTAAGAAAATGAAATCCCTATATTTACAAAAAAAAAAAAGAAGAAGAAGATTACGATTTGTGGGGAGAGGGCCAAAAAAGTTATACAAAAAAAAAGCCCCAGAAAAGAAAAAACCACCAAGGAAAATATCCTTTAAAAATTCAGAGATGGGTTCACTTGGTTGCTCTTTTCCCCCAGGAGCAGAGAGATACACAAAAAAAATCAGGTCAAGATTTAAGGATCATTTGCTTAGTGGCAAGCATATGATATGTCTCCACTCTTCGTCTCTTCAAAATCACTAGTGAGATTGGTTTTCTTTTTGGCTCGTGATGGGATCCTTGGCTCGGAAATCACCTACGCTACGGTATTCTTCCTTCAGTAGCTTCTCTAGCTCAGGGTGCTTCTCTAGCGGTTCTTCTCTAGCAGTGCCATCACTTCTCCCACTATTCTGTCAAGCATGCAACATATAACATGAATACTTAATTCCTCTAACAAAGCGTTCAAGTAAATATATAACAAGTTCCATGTAATACCTGGGTAACAATTACAAGTTTCTGAATATCATGATCATCAACAGGCATATCATCGTCTTCATCCTCAATTCTACAGAAGTTCAGATAAACCAAAG
>MU106779.1:0-86962 GCA_012274485.2 Sinapis alba | reverse complement strand
TCTGATTTTCGGACATATGGGCCCAACACATACGGCCCAATTACTATGTAAACCTCTCGCTTTACAGAGCTGGTCCTACGATTGGTAAACTTTTTGACTCAGCCATTGGATGATGCCCTTGGAGTGATAGCATCTGAACCGTTAAAGCATTATTGGGTTTAGAGCTTTTAAAAGCGTCATTAACTTACGTATGGGATTAAACGATCTTTTTAGCTTTTGTCGTTTTCCTATAATTTCCTGTCTTTTTTTTTTTTGTTTTTCTTATAATGTACATTACTTTGCTTATGTGAATTATTAGAAGAGTGTATTAAAAGACATGTAGTCGTATTAATGAGAAATTATATCTGTTTTTGTCAATATTTGGGTCTTGGAGAACAACATGTTTCCAAAACAAAATAAATGAACCTTCCCTGATAATAGTATATTCTCTATCGTACAAGTTATAAATTAGTTGAATCCGCAAAGTTTACTCAGTTTGATTAGAGGATGACGGAAACCTTTTTCAATTGATGAAAAATATCAAACAAAATAAATATAACGACAGTTTATCATATACTTTTGTAATTAAACTTGTAAAATAAATAAGTTTAACTTATTTATCTGTTTATTAATTGGTACTCGTGTAATTTTGTTTATCTACCTCCAATAGTCCAATAATTATGATTTAGGAACTTTTTAGTTTTAAAAATAGAGATTTAATAATACAGAAAAACTGACGTGGCACAAATCTCCTTTTGGTTGGATAAAAATATACACACACCTTCGGTAATAAAGATATTTCAAAATAAAGTAGTTTACAATTATAAAATTAAATCACTCCCTCCTCTACTTCTTCACTTACCCTCACCACACTCTCACCATCCCATAAGTTTCCTAACCCTAATCTCTCACAGAGAAGAGTCTGAGAGAGAGAGAGAGAGAGAGAAACAATGAAGCTTCTTCTTCTTCTTCTGTTCCTCCTCCACATTTCTCATTCCTTCACCACCGGCCGACCAATCTCCGAGTTCCGAGCCCTTCTCTCACTCAAATCCTCTCTCACCGGAGACGTCTCAAACTCCCCTCTCGCCTCCTGGAAACCAACAACAAGCTTCTGCACATGGACTGGCGTCACGTGCGACGTCTCTCGCCGCCACGTGACCTCTCTCGACCTCTCAAGTCTCAACCTTTCCGGCACTCTCTCCCCAGACGTATCTCATCTACCTCTCCTCCAGAACCTCTCTCTAGCTGATAACCAGATCTCCGGTCCAATCCCGCCGGAGATCTCGAATCTCTCCGGGCTTCGTCACCTCAACCTTTCGAACAACGTCTTCAACGGCTCCTTCCCCGACGAGATTTCGTCTGGATTGGCGAATCTCCGCGTTCTCGACGTCTACAACAACAACATGACCGGAGACTTGCCGCTTTCCGTAACCAACCTGACTCAGCTCCGTCATCTCCACCTCGGCGGGAACTATTTCGCCGGAAAGATCCCGCCTTCTTACGGAAGCTGGCCTGTTATCGAGTATTTAGCGGTTTCCGGCAACGAGCTCACCGGGAAGATCCCTCCGGAGATTGGAAACTTAACGACTCTCCGGGAGCTTTACATCGGCTACTACAACGCTTTCGAAGACGGTCTTCCACCGGAGATCGGAAACTTATCGGATCTCGTCCGCTTCGACGCGGCTAACTGCGGGTTAAACGGAGAAATCCCGCCGGAGATCGGTAGGCTTCAGAAGCTCGACACGCTTTTCCTGCAAGTGAATGTCTTCGCCGGTCCGTTAACTTGGGAGCTGGGGAAGCTCTCGAGCCTAAAGTCGATGGATTTGTCTAACAACATGTTCACCGGAGAGATTCCCACGAGCTTCGCCGAGCTGAAGAACCTCACGCTTTTGAATCTCTTCAGAAACAAACTCCACGGCGAGATACCGGAGTTCATCGGAGAGTTACCGGAGCTTGAAGTGTTGCAGCTGTGGGAAAACAATTTCACCGGAAGCATCCCGGAGAAGCTCGGGGACAACGGTAGACTCCACCTCGTGGATCTATCTTCCAACAAACTCACCGGGACTTTACCGCCGAACATGTGTTCCGGTAACAAGCTGGAAACTTTAATCACTTTGGGAAACTTTCTGTTCGGTTCGATCCCTGAGTCTCTGGGGAAATGCGAGTCTCTGACCCGGATCCGAATGGGTGAGAATTTCTTAAACGGGTCTATCCCTAAAGGACTGTTCGGATTACCCAAACTAACTCAAGTGGAGCTTCAAGATAATTACCTAACCGGAGAGTTACCGGTAACCGGGAGTGTGTCGGTTAATCTTGGTCAGTTGAGTTTATCAAATAACCAACTCTCAGGTCCATTACCTCCGGCGATAGGAAACTTCACCGGAGTTCAGAAACTTCTCCTCGACGGTAACAAGTTCGAAGGTCCGATTCCTTCGGAGGTAGGGAAGCTCCAGCAGCTTTCTAAAATCGATTTCAGCCACAACTTGTTCTCCGGTCAGATCGCTCCTGAGATCAGCCGTTGCAAGCTCTTAACTTTCGTCGATCTAAGCCGCAACGAGCTCTCCGGTGAGATCCCCAAAGAGATCACTGGTATGAGGATATTAAACTACTTGAACGTGTCGAGAAACCATCTTGTCGGTTCAATCCCCGGTTCGATCTCGTCGATGCAGAGCTTAACATCACTTGATTTCTCTTACAACAATCTCTCCGGTTTAGTTCCGGGAACCGGACAGTTCAGTTACTTCAACTACACATCCTTCTTGGGGAACCCTGACCTCTGTGGTCCTTACCTTGGTCCTTGTAAAGACGGTGTTGCTCACCAGAGTCATGGTAAAGGACCTTTATCTGCTTCTATGAAGCTACTGCTCGTTCTTGGACTCCTCGTTTGCTCGATCGCATTCGCCGTTGCAGCTATAATCAAAGCTAGATCGTTGAAAAAGGCTAGCGAGTCGCGAGCTTGGAAGCTAACTGCTTTCCAGAGACTAGACTTCGCTTGTGACGATGTTTTGGATTCTCTCAAAGAAGACAACATCATAGGCAAAGGAGGAGCTGGTATAGTCTACAAAGGCGTGATGCCTAACGGTGATCAAGTCGCGGTGAAAAGACTCGCTGCAATGTCTCGTGGATCTTCCCACGATCATGGATTCAACGCCGAGATTCAAACGTTAGGAAGGATAAGACACAGACACATCGTGAGGCTACTCGGGTTTTGCTCTAACCATGAGACGAATCTACTTGTCTATGAGTACATGCCTAATGGTAGTCTCGGTGAGGTGTTGCACGGTAAGAAAGGTGGACACTTGCATTGGGATACACGTTACAAGATTGCTCTTGAAGCTGCGAAAGGACTCTGTTATCTCCATCATGATTGTTCTCCTTTGATTGTTCATAGAGATGTTAAGTCAAACAACATCCTCCTCGATTCCAACTTTGAAGCTCATGTTGCTGACTTTGGTCTCGCCAAGTTCTTACAAGACTCCGGTACTTCTGAATGCATGTCTGCTATCGCTGGATCTTACGGCTACATAGCTCCCGGTAATAAAAGCATCTTACAGTTTCAAACTTTACGATCTCTTGCTCTGTTTTACTCTGTTTTGCTCTGTTTTCTAAATAGTTTTTGGTGTTGTTTGTGTAGAGTATGCGTATACGTTGAAGGTAGATGAGAAGAGCGATGTGTACAGTTTCGGCGTGGTTCTTCTAGAACTCGTCACCGGAAGAAAACCCGTCGGCGAGTTCGGTGACGGTGTGGATATCGTGCAATGGGTTCGTAAGATGACTGATTCCAACAAGGACTCTGTTCTCAAAGTGTTGGATCCGAGACTTTCTTCGATTCCTATTCATGAAGTGACGCACGTTTTCTACGTTGCTATGCTCTGTGTCGAAGAACAAGCCGTTGAGAGACCGACGATGAGAGAAGTCGTTCAGATTCTCACTGAGGTGCCGAAGATGCCACCGTCGAAGGATCAGCCGGAATTAACCGGAGCGGAGAAATCAACGACGGAGAATGAGCTCTCGCCGAAGTCCGGTGGTCAAGGTCAGCCGGATCTTCTCAATCTCTGAGAGAATACTCATTCACGGTGGTAAAATTAGGTTCCGGTATGGAGGGAAAAGTTGTCAAGAGATTTGGTTGTTAATTACTTATTCACCCCGGTTTAGTTTGGTTTGTTCTTTTGTCCGGTTTAGTGGTATTTTGTTTTGACTCTTTTGTTTTTAAGTGTGTGTTTCATTCCTCGGCTTTCGCATTATCGTAATTCGGTTCAATTTAGTTTTGTAATCTGTATTAATGAAGGTGTACAGTACTTAGTGGGGTGAAATTTTTAGTAAATTTTCGTCTTGAAAATAGTGAATTTAAATGTGATGAAAATTAGAATATGTCTAATGTGGAATACTATTGCATGTCTTTGCTGTAGCGTCACGCATCTGCAAGTGATCTGAATGATCGTATTGGTTTTATTGTTTTGTGGTCTTCAGCTTTTTACTAAGAAACCACCGTAAATATTGAAACTTTTGGAACTAAAGTTCAGATGAATCTCCATTATCATTGCGGTTGGCTTTAGCGGTTTCCATGAAGAATGATTAAAGTCTAAAGAGAACAATGCATGTGAGAAAAGTCAAGAGTATATATAAAAACGTGGAGGGTAGAATAATGATTGGTTCTGAGTTAAAGGTTAAGACTGTGAAAATGAAACCTATCTCACTCACCAAAAATTTTTCCCACATGCAAACTATCTATAAATCTAAGTCTTAAATGTTTTTTAATGACTTCTCCTTATCTAACTCTTTTCCCTTCTCATGAAGCAATTTCTAGTCTTATGTGAAGCATTTATGATTTCTCCTAAGATCATAAATATAAGCCCCACCCAACTAACATTTATTTGGTTTCATTTGGCTGTATATGTAGATTCGATTGATGCTTGTAGATCTTATAGTTCGTCTAGGTTTTCTATCAGAAAACTTGGGTCAAGCATACAAAATTTTAGGTAGTTGCTATTATGAAGTTTGCTGGCATCTTTATGAGTTAATTAATGGCTTAGTTGATGTGCTAAGTGAAAGCTTGGTAGGGGTTCTCACGGGGACCTTATTGCATGATATATATAGCATGTGCCAAATGCTAGTGCACTAAACTTGTGATTTAGTTTACTTTAGTAATGATGATGCCAAACTTGCTAGTTATATACATAGCTAATACAGTGAAACCTCTATAAATTAATAATGTTGAGAATACACCAAAACTATAATTTTTATTAATTTATAGAGATTACTAATTTATCGATATACTAATTGAACCAAAAACTCAATTTGGAACTATAAAACTATATTATTTTATAGAGATTTTTAGTGTATATTAATTTAAAGAGGTTATACTGTATTGGGAAAAAATGTAGTTGCCATCTTAAAAAAAAAAAAAATCTCCTTATAATGTGTTTCCGTATATAATCCAAATGGTTTTGTTGGTCGATATAATACTATGGTGATTTATCTATACATGTAAGATATTATTCTTGTCTAGGTAAAAACTAGTGAGTACAGGGTAATATATGATTCTCTTTTTACTGTACCCCAAACACGTATCTGACTAGTAATATTGCAAAATATAACACAAAAAAGTATATTTTCTAAACAAAACAAAACAAAAAACAAAAGTTACTTTTGTTTCCTTGATAGACACATCCACAATGCGTGCCTGATCACGATTTCATCACATAACAACAACTATTTCTACTATGCATCCATGGAAAAATCATGTTTGATGGATCACAAAGGTGAAAAGAAAAAGAAATAGTTAATAATTTCTCTTCGTCTCAGCTTTATATTCTAATATTATGCGTAATTTACGGATAGTGAATAAATAATACAATACTACAAACTTTCTTTTATCTCAAAGAACTTTCCTCTGTGAAGACAACTCATAAGCACTGAAAATAAGACTCCAATTTTGTAATGGTTTACATTGCTCTGTGTCTACGCTACAGGCCTATCTATCGGATGTATATAGCACATATAAACAATCCAACAGTTTTATTCGTATGCTTTAGACTTTTATGGATGGAAATGCCACGTGGAATATATGATTTTGAAATGACATAGACACGTAGAAAAGAAAGAAAGAAAGGAGTGCACTGTGTTGGAATGGGTCCGTTTTGTCATTTTCTTGGTTTCATTGTTTTCCCCGACACAGTTATGTCCCATCCCTCGTAGTTGCTAAGAGAATCCTTACACAAAGGTAAAGTACAAATAACAAAATTTTACATGAGAGTAAATTATATTAATCCGATGATTTGATATGTGAAATACCGTTTATAGAAACAAGTAAAGTTCTGGTTTTAGCCTCTAATTTTTTATAAATATATAGAGAGAGAGTCGCGTGTTAGTTACACTTGCCACACACATTCACACACAAAAAAAAACTAAATCTTACCTGCTATCACTACCACTATATAAACACATACTATAATATAGCAAAGCGACTAATTATGCAAGATCCATAATAATAAAGTGACTAATTAATTATGCAAGATCCATAATAATGGCCTTACTTTATAGGGTACATGTACACTACTAGTGAATGTTGTATTTACCCAAATCTACTAATTAATAATTTACACTCTTTATATTTCTTCAATTACATGTTCCTGGATATGAATAGTTGAACTGAACTGTAATTAAGTTCGTACATCTGTAATGACACATTGTTTGTTCGTGACATGTGACTGACCGAAGTAAAAATGAATGGCGTAAATAGTTACTAGATGAAGTGATTCATGGTACGTAGGTTATTTATATATAATATATATCACATATCGCAGCATATGGCATACAGGTATAGGTAAAAATTCGTCCTTATTTTTGCAATATATAACACATTTATTCATTTAATTAAATCGACAATACATTAAAAATGAACACAAAGTTAACCATTAATTTCAAACGCCAATGAGAAGATACTAGACTATTCTTAAGTGGGATTCGATCTTCCCTCACGACCAATACATTGACAATAAAAAAACAAAATGGAATTAACTGTAACGTTGGTTCAATAATTTACAATCACTATTGTACTTGATAGTTTCATCATGAGTAGTAATGTACTTACTTATGTCTTATTATGACTGTAATATTGTTTTTGTAAGAAGTATGAGATGATTGTATGAAGAGAATTATCAACTCCCAAGTGAACTATATAGATACATTAAGGTAAAGTTATAATGGTGAGGTGACGTTACAAATGACATAAAGAAGAAGACGAGACATTGGTTATCACATACGGGTCCCTCTTTTCTATTTGTTTACAAACGTTTAAAAAATTCAACGTAAGAAATGTGTTTCCATATGCTTCTGATACTTTTGAATTTTAAATACATGTATTCCAAATTAGTTAGTTTAATATAGCTGTAAAGTTCATTTGCCAGTTTCTATAAGTATAATAAGATATAGAAGTAACCATTTTTATTGCATGATCTACCTTCTTTGTGTTACCAGACATGCTCTAACTCTGTGTTTTTTTGTATGATATAAGGCCTTTGAAATGAATCATCTCAAATGCAATTATTGCTGCCAATATAACGTTATTGCACATGCATAGACAGTAACTAACATTATTTTAAACCGTTTTAAATACTCACATTCACAGTTTAAATACTCTTTGGTTTAACGCTCGTTTCCTGTGAAATATATTGGTATGAAATGATCTTAATCTCTAAACTCTCCACCATATTCGCATAAATCTAAGAAACTAGTAAAAGAAAATTTGAGTTTAGACTTTATACACGCACGCATTCCATAGTCGTTTATCTTTTGCAGTGGAGTAATGATCATATATTCTAAATTTCACATTTATCAATTACAAACTTTAGCTTTCTTATTATTGCGAATCAAAAACTTTAGATTTCTTCATCTTTGGATTCCAATTTTCACCACCAATTATTATCATCAAAGGAAAGACCCAGTCAACTTGTCACGTGCGTGGCCACACGTTCTCATAAAACATTCTTCACACCGCACGATAAAGCATCACGAGATTCATAATTATAATTATGATATCTGAATAGACTGGGCCCTGCGAGCCATAACACTAGTATACTAATGGGCTACACTCTTCAAGTCCAAAGCCCAATAGTACACTGCTTTGTTAAGAGAGACGAAATGGCGAAAACAGCCTCGTTCTTCCGAGAGTGGCCGTCTCTTTGGAATGTGACACGGCCACGGATCACGACAAATGAAAGAATCGTGTTCTGTTCTGTCCCGTTGTACAACTTACCAACATCCAGAGATTCGGGTGGCTACTATTGTAAAATTATAGATTTCATTTGGAGTATATAATTTGAGTTTTACGCAACAATAATTGAATATTTTCTTAAGGATAATGTTGTTAAAGAGAAACACGCATTACATTACATAAAATATATAACTTGCATATATAAAAAGAACATCATTTTTTTGTGTAACAGTATAAAAAGAACATCATAAGTGGATGAGAAAAGGGATATAAGGGGGGACAGTTCAACAACCTTCTAAAGTTATGGGCATATAATTGATCACAATACTATTATATGTTGCCTTCCATTTTTAAAACTAAATTAATTCTGTGATTTCCTTTTTTCAACAGACTTAATTCTATGATAATATTATTCTGCTTTAAAAAGATATATGTTTTAGAATTATTACTATTCAGAAGATATATAAAAATTTAATTATTAATGTACTATTTTTAGTTAGTTATTTTTCATATTTTTAACCAATAAGATTTTATAAATACATTAATATTTTTGAAATTACAATTTATCATCAATTAATATATTAAAAATATAAAAATGTATCTTTTTAATTGTTTTTTTTTAAATAGAAATCTTTTCAGAACAGGGAGAATAACTTTTTTCACAAGGGAATCATTAAGCAACATACCAGTTTCTGTTAATCAATTTTGTTTTGGGAATTTTTTCCCAAATAGACCTAAAAATATTTTTATAATAAAACACACAAAAATAACTAAAATAAGTTTCATTAAATGGGTAAAAGACATTTGTAAACCTACTTTATATATATATACATATTAAAATAAATATTTAAAAAGAAAAATTGATTACATATTTTTAGAAAAGTGGTTTATATGAACTTAAGAAGGGTTTTGGGAAAGATGAATGTAGGCCACAAGTTGTTTCAAAAAAAAAAAAAAAGAAAAAAAAAAGAAGAATGTAGGCCACAAGTACACTTAATTCGGACAGACGAGTCTCCACGGCGACGTAGATAAATGTTGCCAGTTTTATAAAAGTTTATTGAAGGTTTCGTTGAAGTTAAATATAGTGGAGTTGGCAATATTTTTTCTGAGAACTCAAAAACGCTTTTTCGCCTTAAGAGTGGTATTGGACAGTTGTATTAGGCCCATTAGATATCACTAGGCCCAACAGGCTTTCTTCTCTCACACTGTCTCGAGTTTGGGGTTTTAGAGATGTTGAAAGAGGTTAGAGCAGCATTATCGCTGGATACATGGTCAATTTTTTCGACTTTTTTTTTATCTGAATTTTTTTTTTTCAAAAACAAACTGTCACGTGTCAGTAGAGCCCATGAACAGTGCAAGAAACACTGCAAAGTCGTTTCTTATTTGGTAGCTTTTGTAACCGGTTTTTAGTGCTTGTGTGGACTAAAAAACGCACTAAACACATGCGATAAAGGTGCTCTTATTAGACCGGCTGTGAACAATGAGGAAGGTGTATGGAGGAGATAGGTAGGATTTGTAAGGAGTATAAGATTCAGTTTCATACTGAGGCTGCTCAAGCTATAGGTTATATGAGTGGTCATAAGATCTATGGACCAAAAGGGATTGGTGCTATGTTACATTAGTAGGAGGCCGAGGATAAGATTCGTACCACTGATGAATGGTGGAGGTCAAGATAGTGGGACAGCTGCTACTTAGCAAGTTGTTTGGTTTGGGGTTGCTTGTGAATTGGCGATGAAGTATGATGGGAAGTGGATCTGAATAGGGTTTAGAGAGAAGCTTGATGGGGTTGTGGTGAACGGTTTGAAGGAGAAGGAATCTGAATCTTTCGTTTGCTTATGTTGAAGGAGAGAGTCTTTTGATGGGGTTTGAAGGAAGTTGCAGTGTCTAGTTTAGAGCCTTCGTATGCATGTGTTGAGAGCTTTGGGTGTGGATGATTGAGGACATGTCTCACACTTCTATTAGGTTTGGGATTAATTGGTAGGTTTACTTCGGAGGAAGAGATTGATAAAGCTGTGGAGCTTACGGTTAAACAAGATGATTCCGCTTTATGAAATGGTTAAAGAAGGTATCGATATTAAGAACATACGTAAAATGGTCTCAACACTGAGGGTGGTTTAAGCCATGCTGAGATGTGGGTATGACCGGATGATCTGATCCTGACTTCTTTAATATATTTTTGTTTTCTATATAGAATTCAAGTGAGAATGTCGTGTATGCTTTTGTGATAAGCAGATCAGAAAACAAAACTTGATTTTCTTGGTTTGATTGTGATCGTCTGTATGATCTATTTCTAGGTATTATGAACCTTCTTGTTGCTATTTGCGCCTTCTTTTTTTATTTTCTGGATCAAAGCTATTAGCTTATTAGTACTAAGAGTAATACAAAAGTTTTCTTTTAGGAATAATAAAAAAGCATTACATGAATATATTTTTTCTTGAACGAACATTACATGAATATCTTTATATCTTTTAGAAACATGAAAATAGGTTTATGTTCGTTTCGTTTCTGCATAAGCCTGTCGGCTGATTTTTAACCCGAAGGTTACTTACTTTATCCAGATTCTAGTTGTATTTCATTGTTGGTTTTTCATATATCATAGTTTTTATGGATTTGGATTATGATTTTAGAATTTTTATTATATACTTGAAGTCAGTTTTATAGTTTTTATAGGTTTAAGTACACTTTAAACCAATTTAGAGGTTTTGGGGGTAAATGAGAGTTTGAAGTGAATGAAAACTAAAAGATCAACTCATAGTCAACTATTGAGCTCAGTATTGATCGACATTATTGTTGGCGTTGGTCGACATCCATCACTTTACAAAAAATGAACATGATTTATTAATTTTCAATAATTGCAAAAAAACTAAAAATTTCTAGTATTTACATAAAAATTATATATAAATTATTATTTAGATTACATTTATTTTAAATTATTATTTAGATTACATTTATTTTAGATTTAGAAAAACTGATTAGAACTTTGTCATGAGATATTGATTTTGAACTACAATATCTCTATATCTTTATCTTAATATAGTTTATTTAAATTATGATTTTATCTTCTTTCATCGTGTATGCCTATCGTGTATGTCATGTATGTCTGAATAAACCCCCAATTACATTTAGAGTTTTCAAAAGCTTAATGAATTGATATAATATATTGTTAGAGTTTACTTTATATTCTTTATTTTGATTGTTCTTAATAGTAGATTTATATTGATAATACTATAATTTTGATGATAATTGGTAGTTGCGAAAACATTATTTATTGCACAAAATAAGTTTTGATAAGTTTGATATAACTATTCGCAAAAAATTTGGTTTATAAATTTAATGAACATATCAAATTTGATTTTAATGCTTGTCTTAATTGTTTGATTTCATAACGAAATTCAAGATTTTGAGATCTAAACATAAATTATATTTGCAACAAAATTGATTGATTTATGCATTGTGATTTGAGTTCTAAAACTGTTTTTCATAAACCCTGATAATTGTTTAATTGTAATTCTGATTTCATGAGATTTTCATGAGTCTACACCTTTCTTTCATAACTTACAACTAGTTTATTTTATTGCTATTTATTGTTTTCAATTATTTACCTACTTTAATCCATTAACTAAAATCTATTGTAATCTTATTTTATATGAATTCGATCTCTAAATATTGTAATTGACTATTTGAAATTGAAGAGTTGCTCTTATAATAAATTTGAGCATATTATGTTTACTTTGTTTGGACATGTTTTTTCATTTTGTGAGGCTAATAATTCTTGAGACTTCAGTGTATACTTCATCTTGGTTTTAATTTTATCATCAGATTAGATGACTAACCGATTAATAGATGAATTTACCAAAAAGTTTTGAAAATAAGTGGATAGCAAGTGTAAATTGAATATATTTTAGACATGACCATTATTATATGGACCTATAACATTAATGTTCGGAGGTGAAGTAGACCAAAATACCATGTGTTTTGGTATCAAACATTTCTTTTAAGATCTACGTACGCTCGACCCTTTGTGGTAAATCCAAAGCAAAAAAGGTTTATCCATGTTCAAAAAGAGATTAAATATAAAACAAATTGATTGGAACTTTATAAATTGCAAGGAAACTAATTAAAAAGGGAAAAGTTTCTATTGATGTTCTAATTATGGAAGAGGATTTGCTTTGTGGCGACTCTCCTATCAGCTTTTGCAAACTGTAATATGATCCGAGATATGTATAAATTTTCTTATCCTTACTTATTTATCTGATTGGATAGAAACAAGTATTTGGTAGGTTAGAGGAGGCCCATAGGGAGACATGAATGGATATAAACTCTCACATTATAAATTCTCTACGTCAAAATAATTAGAACCATATGTTCTCTATGTTACGTACCACAACCATCATTTGACTGAGACATTACACCCTTTCAATGTTATAAGCCACACGTTCATGTACATTTTCTGCCTCAACATTTTTTCGCATTGTTTCTTCTATAGACAGAGAACTGAAACATAATGTATTGTAAAGGCACGTTTTACATTGATCTCAAAATTGACTTTGAGTTAATTAGTTATAAGAAAATTATCATATGCAAATGATGATTATTAATAACATTTGTTTTTCTTATAACTTTGAGTCTACTAGCTTAAGTTATTCAGTGATTCACATCCTTAGAATTTTATAAGCATTTTTCTAAGAATAAAAACTAGGAAGAGATAAATAAATGAGTAGGGCAAGAGAGTGCTTGCAATTAGCTGTGTGGAAAGCTAAACGATGTCCCCTTGTGTTCAATGCTGCCACCATCCACGTCATCGTCCTGAATCCTCAATTCCCAAAAATTATGTATATAAATGGCATGCAGACTTATCATTCTCTTCTCAATTTAAAACAAAAACTCACAAGTAGTCACTCAAAACATTTTTTTTCATTGTAATAAAGGCCGACCATGATGGCCAAAACTCCTTTTCTTTGCATTGTCATCCTTTGTACACTAATGTTCATCCAGATTTCTGCCCGGCCTACGACATTCGCGGAGGATTTCAAAGCCGCATGGTCTGAGTCTCACATTCGTCAAGTCGACGGTGGAAAAGCTATCCAACTTGTCCTTGACCAGAGCACAGGTAAACCAAACTAAACCACTTAAAACATTTTAAATATTAGTGAGCTTTTATGTAAGATACTTAAAAGACCATCATTATCTCCGGTTTTTTAATCGGAGTTCTTAGTTTCGGATAAAAAATAGTTCTTAGTTTTTATAAGAACTATATCTTAAATAAGAGATATAAGAGCCGTTTCTTAGCCGAAAAGTATAAAAACAAAAAAAATAAAAAAATATCAAATCATGAATTAAGAATTTCGGTTAAGAGACCGGGAATAATGATGTCCTAATATGCTTAAGCTCTTTTCTATAAGGATGTGGATTCGCTTCCAAAAGAAAGTATCTATTCGGAAAAGTGAGCATGAAGATTAAACTCATTCCCGGAGACTCTGCCGGTACGGTCACCGCCTTCTACGTAAGTCTTTCATCTTACCTCCACCATATATTCACTACAAAGACACATATGTATACAAAACATACCTTGTAAACAGTCTAATGATCATTCACATGTCTATAGATGAACTCGGATACGGACACCGTGAGGGATGAACTAGATTTCGAGTTCTTGGGGAATCGAAGTGGTCAACCATACTCGGTGCAAACAAATATATTTGCTCATGGTAAAGGAGATAGAGAACAAAGGGTTAACCTTTGGTTTGATCCGTCTTTGGATTTCCACACTTACAGTATCATGTGGTCACACAAACACATTGTGTAAGCTTCTCTCTCTCATTTTCACCATTAACAAAATGAAAAAGAAAGTACATTAACATGGAATATTTTATAAGTTCTCAATTTTTATTTCATTGCTAAAGTTTCATATACGTTTGACGTGTATGATTTATCTTTTTTCACCATTTACTGTCTCAAAAACCATAGTTTAACGTGATTATATTATGGTTGATTATAGTTTTTACGTGGACGATGTACCAATAAGAGTATACAAAAACAACCAAGCCAAGAACATAGCCTACCCAACATCACAACCCATGGGAGTATACTCAACACTATGGGAAGCCGATGATTGGGCGACACGTGGAGGATTAGAGAAAATTGATTGGAGCAAAGCTCCTTTTTATGCTTATTACAAAGATTTCGACATCGAAGGCTGTCCTGTTCCTGGACCCACCAATTGTCCATCGAACCCTCACAACTGGTGGGAAGGCTACGCTTATCAGTCACTTAACGCCGTGGAAGCTCGACGTTACCGTTGGGTTAGAGTAAACCATATGGTATATGATTATTGTACCGACAAGTCAAGGTATCCGGTCCCACCAGTCGAGTGTCATGCATGAAATAATACTCTGTACAAAACGTACGTACAATGATCATGTTTCTCTTCTTGTACGATATTTTATACATATAATTTTGGGGAATTGTGGATTGTAGTGTCTTTTTTTTTTATGCAATTGTGCACGTAAGCAAGTACGTGGTGTGGAAAAATATAATGGTTAATGTATGTGGTTATTTGAAGAAGAAAATGTTATATTATGTGACTATGTGACATAAGGCATTGATTGTTTCGAAAGCAACTGCATTTTTTTTTGGTCATCAGTATTTGCCGTATTACCAAAGGGTTTCAAATCTTGATCATATGTTATGTAAATCTAGTCCATTCTCCAACGTGGAGATTCGAACGCGTGATCTTGAGATGCATTTTAATTGGAAGATCTGATCGTACGGGCAGAGAGTTAAAACATTGGATTATATATTTCAAATGGTTATAAGCGTGAAATGTAAATAATATTGTTTTGCCCTTAGAGCTATAAACTTACAATTTACTATATAAATGTTACAATGATTTGTTGCACAAGAAGATATAGATAATTGGTTTGGCCATATGGTCCCAGTTCCAACAAAGGCGTCAGATTTGCATTAAACCTTAGGAAGAAAATGTCTAATCAAGTTCAGTAACTTGTTGAAATAATGTGCAACTCATCGAGAAATGCCAAGAAAACCATTCAGAATTAATGAGAATTTGATTCTATATCTAATAATTTCAACTTTCTGACCGAACTAGTTCTCATTTACTTATTTTCTAACTAGTAGTAGTAGTACTATGAAGTCATCGTTTTCATACTTCATACACATACCAGGTTTAACTGTTTTGATATTTTTTTCTGTGTAATTTGTCTGTGGTGAAAGATAAACTTACGTTATACAAAACCACTTATTAGTATCTTATTTTGTGGGTTTTGATTGGTTTGGAAAGGATAAGTTATTTCTTCTTGGGTTCTTAAGGCACCGACAGTACTACAACAGCTGGAGAAGAAGGCTTGTGGCCATGGAGAAAAAGGCAAGTGAAATAGTTATTGCTTGAAGAAACTCTACACTGATGGTGATTGATAGATCAGCACTGGAATTGAGTGGCCAGAAGGAAAAAAAATTGAGGGTACATTCACATTTCTCACTGAAAAGCTACATGAGTTCTATCTTAAACAGTACATAATAAAAACAGTGAAAAAGGGAGTTTTGTCCTCACTATTCATCACTCATTGTACCAACTCTCACTTTATATCATATTTCATTAGAGCATTCAGAATCATAGCAACCAAGTATGGCTTTAAAGGTTTGGGACTAAGGAGGATGGTTTGTCTAATCTATTTTGTTCATGTTGTTGATTTTGACTGCGACCGGGTCTGAGCAGTAAGGGCAGTTTCCAAATAGAACATCAAATGACCTACAGGAAATTGAAATCATATATCAGCTTCAGAGCATAAGACTTGTGTCTATGTGTGTGTGTGTGTGAGAGAGAGAGAGATTTAAGGTTTCAACTTACTGTCTTGTTGTTGTGATAGACCTTAACCAGTCTGTGAGGCAAATGCTATGGAAAGACTTGTTGCAACTGATGTTCTCGCATGTGTAGTCTGTTCGTGTCCCACTTTTAGCTCCAAGCTCCTCATCTTTTGATAAAGTAAACGAGAAGTCAGTGAACTGTCAGCAAATGATTGATTACTATGAAGGTTCAAGGAATCACCGGTTGGCAGAAACTGGGCATAGCAAATTCCGCATTCAACTTGCTGATGATCATCTTCATCTTGGATGAAACCTGGAGGCTTTGGAAGCTCAGCACCTAGAATACATTCGAGGTTCTCAGGAAATGATTTTCCCTTTGACCTGTGTGACGTCAATTAGTTGTGTTTTCATGCTTTCAACAATCCACAAAGTTCATTTTTTTACTGCCAATTCCATGCTATAAGCAGAGAGGTTTAATAACGGGGGAGTATAGAGAAAAGGTTTACCATTTTTTGCTATTTCTTCTCCAGATCATATAAAAGTTGTTCACAGCTATAGGCTCAGGACCAATAAACCGGCACCTGTCTAAGTAAGTAAGTAACACATTATTGAATAATGCACAAGAAAAGAGGTTAATGTGAGTGTGTGTTGGCTCGAGTGACATACTCTGGTAAGGATCTCGGGTCGTTGAAGTTGATATGCGCAATGATGCTGCATTCGTTCCCTGAAAACATTGAACCAATTACACACAGATTAAAGTAAACTTTTGCTTATAACACAGAACTAAAAGAGTAAAAGGTATTAATTATCAAACCAGCATGAATCCGACGGAGAGGTGAAGCACGAGATGGCTGCTTAGCATCAACAACACAAAGAGACTTATCGATATCATCCAAGACAGACCAAAACTCTTGAAGGCTGTCCAAATGCTATTATCAACAACAACAAGAAAAGAAAAACAGAGATCATGTTGTTTTTTGCTGATTAGTGATTCACTTGTATGTAGCAAAGTTGTTGTTACCTTTTGGAATTGGTGCATAACATCCTTCAACCTTGAGCTTGTTGACCATTCTAAGCTAAACATGTATGGCACCTCCTAAACAGAGAGAGAGACACACACTAAGGACACAGAGAGAGTGGAAACATTGTAAGAGAGAACACACAAAGGAACCAAACCGCGGAAAGAGAAGGTGGGGACTTAGGATAGTCTCTGTCGAGTTGAAGTTCTAAGATGTGTGCTCTTCCCTTCTTATCTCTGTACATTTTTTTTTATATAATGACATCATTGAATAGAATGCAATACACTAATCACATCATCCATAAACCTTAGAAGGATTTTCTGGAAACTTACAGAGTGTGAAAGCTGAAGAACGTTAAATCTCCACCTAACCTCCTCAGTGATTCCCATCCAACTTCCTCTATCTACAAAACAATCATTCATCACCAACCAGAAAATTGAATTTGCGAGAAATCAAAGGCAATTGATGATTCACCTCACCTCCGAGTAAACTTTCCGGTAGAAGGAAGAAGATTTGGCTAGTTCCTCGCATCTCGCACGTTCCTTCATGATGATCTCTACCTCCAAATTCGTAAACCCTCGACTAGAGATTCTATTTTACAGTTCCATCTTCGAGCTCTGACACTTCTGCAATTGTTGGAAGAAGCTTTCGAATGTTACGAGTTTGGGCCGGGAAGCCCAATAGATAATCTTATTAAGAGCCCAGTTAATTCCCCCTCTATCTCGACACTTTGACGATTAATATTATATACTAATCATGCTAAGTATATACTTATCCTTGTAGCCAAACGTGGGTAATTTAAAGCGGTGCAGTTTCTTTTCTTTACTTTTCTTTCTTTTTCTGTCACTTCACTGATGAGGCTCCTCCATCTTTGATCCAGGACCAGGAGGTTCGTTCTCCTTCCCCTTAATTTTGTTTAATTTCGTAATTTTTATTATGTTCATACGCTCTCATGAAAATACCCTAAAATGAAAATTGTTGAGCTGATCTGTAGTTTTCAAAAAAAGCTGGGGTTTCTACTATTTTCGATGATCTGAATGGGTCAGATCGCTGATATGATATCGAATTAATAGGTTGTTTTCGCTTCAGATTTCCAAAATTTTGTGTGTGCTTTGCATGAGATATTATAAAAAAACCTGGGGTTTCTACTACTTATCTACTTTGTTTCCCTTTTTTTGAGTATTTTATTGTATTTGTTTAATGGATCATTTCCAGGTTTGTTGTTGAAACGTAGATCGATTAAGCTATGGTTTGGTTTAGAACCGGTTCCTCTCTGGCAAAGCTTGCCATAAGAAGAACACTCTCTCATCACTCTCACTTTAGAACTAGAGTTCTGTCTACTTCTCACACCAGATGTTTCCACTCCACACTACTCAAATCAAACGCTGCACCTGTTCCACGTCCCGTCCCACTCTCCAAGCTCACTGACAGCTTCTTAGATGGAACCAGCAGCGTGTACCTCGAGGAGCTGCAGAGAGCTTGGGAAGCTGATCCCAACAGCGTTGACGAGTCGTGGGATAACTTCTTCAGGAACTTCGTGGGTCAAGCCGCCACGTCACCTGGGATCTCCGGGCAGACCATTCAAGAGAGCATGCGTTTGTTGCTGCTTGTCAGAGCTTACCAGGTTAATGGCCACATGAAGGCTAAGCTTGACCCTTTGGGTTTAGAGGAAAGAGAGATCCCTGAGGATCTCACGCCTGGTCTCTATGGGTTCACGGAGGCTGATCTTGATAGAGAGTTTTTTCTCGGTGTGTGGAGGATGTCTGGGTTTCTCTCTGAGAACCGTCCGGTTCAGACACTGAGGGGGATACTGGCGAGGCTTGAGCAGGCTTATTGTGGGACTATTGGGTATGAGTACATGCACATTGCTGATAGGGATAAATGTAACTGGTTGAGAGACAAGATCGAGACTCCAACGCCTCGGCAGTACAATAGCGAGCGTCGGGTGGTTATTTATGATAGGCTTACGTGGAGCACACAGTTTGAGAATTTCTTGGCTACTAAGTGGACCACGGCCAAGAGATTTGGTCTTGAAGGTGCTGAGTCTTTGATCCCTGGCATGAAGGAGATGTTCGATAGGGCTGCTGATCTTGGAGTTGAGAACATAGTTATTGGTATGCCTCACAGGGGTCGACTTAACGTTTTGGGTAATGTTGTTAGGAAACCTCTACGTCAAATCTTCAGTGAGTTTAGCGGTGGTACGAGGCCAGTAGATGAAATTGGGCTCTACACTGGAACAGGTGATGTGAAATATCATTTGGGTACGTCTTATGATCGTCCAACAAGAGGAGGAAAGCATCTTCACTTGTCTTTGTTGGCAAACCCTAGTCACTTGGAAGCAGTAGATCCTGTCGTGATGGGTAAAACCAGAGCGAAACAGTATTACACTAAAGACGAGAACAGAACAAAGAACATGGGTATTTTGATCCATGGGGATGGTAGTTTTGCCGGACAAGGTGTGGTGTATGAAACTCTGCATCTAAGTGCACTTCCTAATTACTGTACCGGTGGAACAGTGCACATTGTGGTGAATAACCAAGTGGCTTTCACAACCGATCCAAGGGCAGGAAGGTCGTCACAGTATTGCACTGATGTTGCAAAGGCTTTAGATGCCCCGATTTTCCATGTCAATGCGGATGATATTGAAGCGGTAGTGCACGCATGTGAGCTTGCTGCGGAGTGGCGTCAGACTTTCCATTCTGATGTTGTTGTTGATTTAGTATGCTACCGTCGCTTTGGGCATAATGAGATAGACGAACCGTCGTTCACGCAACCAAAGATGTACAAGGTCTGGCTGTTTTTATTGCCCATTTCTTGAAATTTGTTTCTCTCTAAGTTCCTTTCAAGATTTATATTCGTCTAATTTCTCTTTAAATGGATTTTATCTGTTGTTGATAGGTGATACGCAGTCATCCCTCGTCACTTCAAATCTACCAAGAGAAGCTTGTGGAATCTGGACAGGTAACCAAAGAAGATATTGATAAGATTCAAAAGAAAGTAAACTCTATCCTCAATGAAGAATTTGAGGCAAGTAAAGAGTATATTCCACAAAAACGCGACTGGCTGGCAAGTCATTGGACTGGATTCAAGTCACCGGAGCAGATTTCTAGGATCCGTAACACTGGGTATGCACATTTTCATTTTATTTAGCCTTTTTCATATGTAATATTCTGCTGGGAAACTATTTCCTTCTGTTGCAGTGTTAAGCCAGAGATTTTGAAGAATGTGGGGAAGGCAATCTCAACCTTTCCAGAGAACTTCAAGCCACACAGAGGAGTTAAAAGAGTTTATGAACAACGTGCTCAGATGATTGAGTCAGGGGAAGGCATTGACTGGGGACTTGGAGAAGCTCTTGCTTTTGCTACACTAGTTGTGGAAGGCAACCATGTTCGGCTAAGTGGTCAAGATGTTGAAAGAGGGACGTTCAGTCATAGACACTCAGTGCTTCATGATCAAGAAACTGGCGAGGAGTATTGTCCCTTAGATCACCTGACCATGAACCAAGACCCTGAAATGTTCACTGTCAGCAACAGGTATGTTTTTATGAATCTCATGAGATAATTACCAACTTTCAATTGTTATTACATATTCTTTTTTTTTTTTGTTATGCAGCTCTCTTTCAGAATTTGGTGTTCTCGGATTCGAACTGGGTTACTCGATGGAAAACCCGAATTCTCTGGTATTATGGGAGGCTCAGTTTGGAGACTTTGCCAATGGCGCACAAGTGATGTTTGATCAGTTCATTAGCAGTGGAGAAGCCAAATGGCTCCGTCAAACGGGGTTAGTAGTTCTGCTTCCTCATGGATATGATGGTCAGGGTCCTGAACATTCCAGTGGAAGATTAGAACGTTTCCTACAGGTATTATAACCAACCGATTTGGCACCAGATAACTTAACGTTATGTTTCTATTCACTAACCAATCTTACTGCAGATGAGTGATGACAATCCTTATGTTATCCCTGAGATGGATCCAACTCTTAGGAAGCAGATTCAAGAGTGTAATTGGCAAATTGTTAATGTTACTACACCTGCCAACTACTTCCATGTTCTGCGTCGCCAGGTAAAAGATCGTTTTATAAAAGATTGCTACTCTCCTTGTTTGTTTCTTTTCACACACACTTGATGTCATTCGTTTGCAGATACACAGGGATTTCCGCAAGCCTCTAATAGTGATGGCTCCCAAAAACTTGCTTCGACACAAAAAGTGTGTATCTAACCTCTCGGAGTTCGATGATGTTAAAGGACATCCTGGGTTTGACAAGCAAGGAACCAGGTTTAAACGGTTAATTAAAGATCAAAGTGGTCACTCTGATCTTGAAGAAGGTATCCGACGTCTAGTCCTCTGCTCTGGGAAGGTAAAAACAGATTCCAGTCTTTTCCTTTTTACTTGTGCTCAAGAAAAATCTCAGATTGAGAATTATTGAACCAGGTATACTATGAGCTTGACGAAGAGCGACAAAAGTCTGGAACAAACGATGTAGCTATTTGCAGAGTGGAACAGCTTTGTCCATTCCCTTACGATCTCATTCAGAGAGAACTAAAGCGATATCCGAGTAAGTCACTTATAATATAGTTAAAAAAAAAAATACTCTGGATTGTGTTTGATTCTTGTGTGTGGCTTGTTACAGATGCAGAGATAGTGTGGTGTCAAGAAGAGCCGATGAACATGGGAGGATATCAGTATATAGCACCAAGGCTTTGCACGGCCATGAAAGCACTGAACAGAGGAAGCTTCAACGACATCAAATACGTAGGGCGTCTTCCTTCGGCTGCTACAGCCACTGGCTTTTACCAGCTTCATGTTAAGGAGCAAACCGATCTTGTTCACAAAGCTCTTCAACCTGACCCCATCACCCCTATCCTCCCTTAAATGGCCCATTAAGGAAATAAATAACAGCTTCAGCTCTTGAAGCCCATTAGAGTCTTTGGCTATCATCAAATAGTTTCTCTGAAAAAACACATGTTTGCTTGAGAGTTTCATTTCAATTTGGTTTGAATGTTTTCGGTTTAGGTCGGTTATCAATAAAAATAATGTAATCAAACATAAACAATAGAGCATTACTGTATGAAGTACTTTGGTATGTGATTCTACACAATAGGTTACTTTGCACAATATGTGTACTTTGAGTCTTTTGTTGTGTTTTCTTGGTCTAAAATAATATAAATATTACTTTTCAGTTAACACTGTTAAGATTATTGTAACATAATCGATTTATTATGGATATTATCACTTTAATAATAATTTTATACATTTTAATAATTTATATATCATACAAAAATAAAAATTATATATACATTTATACTTTTTGTGAATAGTTAATATATTTAATCAATGTAAGCATATAAAATTTAGTTATAATTGGGTGACTAGTAATCAATTCATTAGGTTTAATAAATATTTTATAAGTTAAATTTTTGTAACTAAAACCAAAAAACAAAAATTACTAAATTTAATTATTAATAAGAAATAAAATAGTATAAAATTATTATTAAAAAAAATAAAAAACTTAAAACTAAATGTAGTAAATATAACTTTTAAAAATAAGTAAAGGATATTCTTTTTAAAATTATTTCTGCTTATGGGAACATGTAATTAGAATTTTAAAAAGTATGCTTGTGTGTAATTTTCTCTAATTAGTTTGATTAAAATGTTGGGTTGATTCGGTTTTTAAAATTTGGTTCGACTCTGATAAATGATCTCGGTTTAGTGCGGTTTGAACTCACCAGTGTACTAGTGACGGGTAGTTGTAATCTTGTTGAGAAAAACCTCGAAAGCCGAGAGAAATGGCGAGCCATCTCCGATTGCTTATGATCATCTCTTTCGTTTCCGTCATCGTTTTATCCACTTCATCGTCTCCGTTGGCTCGTTTTCCTCGCCAGACTCTCCAGAACCGAGCCAGAACCCAGCTGTTCCGGGGAGATCGGAACTCGTACCAATACGAGACTAAGTATTTCACCCAGCAGCTTGACCACTTCAGCTTCGCCGATCTTCCGAAATTCTCGCAGCGTTACTTGATCAACTCCGATCACTGGACCGGTGCTTCTGAGCTCGGACCTATCTTCCTCTACTGCGGCAACGAAGGCGATATCGAATGGTTTGCAACAAACTCTGGATTCATTTGGGAGATCGCTCCCAAGTTTGGCGCCTTGCTTGTTTTCCCTGAGGTTCGCTGATGTTGTTTCGGTAGAGCCTAAGAAACTCGTTACTGATTTTTAGGGATGTTGGTGTGTAGCATAGGTATTATGGAGAGTCTATGCCTTATGGAAGCAGGGAAGAAGCTTACAAAAACGCAACCACGTTATCGTATCTCACAACTGAGCAAGCTCTTGCTGATTTTGCTGTTTTTGTTACTGATTTGAAACGGAACTTGTCTGCTGAAGCGTCCCCAGTTGTGTTGTTTGGTGGATCATATGGTGGAAGTAAGTCAAAGAATCATATGATATTGACTGTTGTTTTTGTGATGGTGGAATGAGTTTTTTTTGGGAATAAATTTGTTGTTAATTGATGCCATATGGTAACAGTGTTGGCAGCATGGATGAGGCTCAAGTATCCTCACATTGCAATTGGAGCATTAGCTTCTTCAGCTCCTATTCTTCAGTTTGAAGATATTGTTCCTCCTCAGACGTTTTATGACATTGTATCTAATGATTTCAAGGTATTGTGTTTTTCTGCTTTGTTGTTAGTCTGATTGATTTTCTCTAGTTTTTATTGTGACTGTTTTTTTTTGGCTGCTAGCGTGAGAGTAGTAGCTGCTTCAACACGATAAAGAGCTCGTGGGATGCGATTATAGCTGAGGGACAGAAGGAGAATGGTCTTCAGCATTTGGCGAAAACTTTTCACTTTTGTCGGTAAGTAAGAACACTGGAGTTAGGTTTGTTGTTATCTATATTTGTATTTGAGCTAAATTGAGTAATGGCTCTGTTTTTTCAGGGCGTTGAACAGTACTGATGACCTTTCAGACTGGCTGGAATCTGCTTATAGTTATTTGGCAATGGTGGACTATCCCTATCCCGCTGACTTTATGATGCCTTTGCCTGGACATCCCATTAAAGAGGTATATATTTGGAAGTAACACTAAGATTTTCCTAGTGACATATTCTCCAAACTATTTAATAGTTCAGACATTCGCTACCTCATTTGGATTGGTGTCATCTTTACATGAAATGACCCTACGAAGATATGCTTTAATGGTTCGCTTGTTGCATCGAGCTATTGTTTGATCACGTCTTTTGAAGTCTCGATTTCAATAAGATTTTATCTTTCTGTAGGTCTGCAGAAAGATTGATGGGGGGAGTAGTGATGCTAGCATCCTAGAACGCATATATGCAGGAGTAAGTGTGTACTACAACTATACTGGGAAAGTTGGCTGCTTCAAGTTGGATGATGACCCTCATGGTTTGGATGGGTGGAACTGGCAGGTCTGAAGAATAACTGATATGTTTATCTTCGTTCTCCAGAAACTTAATGATTAATCTCCTTATGCCTTGGGTTTACAACAGGCGTGCACAGAGATGGTAATGCCCATGTCTAGCAGCCAAGAAAACAGCATGTTTCCAACTTATGATTTCAATTACTCTTCATACAAAGAGGAATGCTGGGATACATTCCGAGTCAACCCAAGGCCTAAATGGGTCACAACGGAGCTCGGTGGACACGTAAGACTCTCTTTTTTTTATAACTCAAGATTCTTTCGGTGAATTTTTACTCTCTGTCACTCTCTCCCTTCAATGTAAAAGGACATAGAGACCACCTTGAAGTCGTTTGGAAGCAACATCATATTCTCAAATGGTCTGTTAGATCCTTGGAGTGGTGGCAGGTAAGAACGTTACTCCCTTTACTCAAATCCCGAGAGCTATTTTCCAAAACGAATCTGGTAATCGAGATGAATGCTTGACTCGTAAAATGCAGTGTTCTGAAGAACTTATCCAGTACCATTGTTGCTCTTGTCACAGAAGAAGGTATAACTAATTGCGTCAACATATTATATCTCGCCCAAACTTATCCGACCCTTCATTCGCATTGACTTTTAACTTTTTTGATCACAATAGCAGTAGTTATTTCATGATATCATCATCACCCATTCTCTTTTAGACTCACAACAAATTATTGATAATTGTTTATTTTCTTTCTTAGGTGGACATCATTTGGATCTACGACCTTCGACTCCAGAAGACCCAAAATGGCTAGTAGAGCAGCGAGAAGCCGAGATAGGGTTGATCCAAGGGTGGATCAGAACTTATCGACTAGAAAAAGAAGCTCAATTCTCTTTGTTAAAACGTTCTTGGTAAGAGAGCAATGTAACACATTTGGCAAGAGAATAAATGTTGTCTGCTAAAACGTTCTTGGTAAGATAACAATGTAAAAGAATCTTCTCAGTTCATGCATGCCCACGATAACTCAGAATCTGAAAACTCTGTAACACATCTTGTTTGAATAAATCTATGTAAGCTGTCAATGTTCACTACTAATGCTTGATAAAGACATTTTGTTTTGGGTTAATTGAAAAAGTAGTAAAATACAGGCAACACACAGATGGGGCTGGCTACACACTAAAACACATCTGTCAAGTTCATAAAGAAGATCTTAAAAGAATCATCAATATTTAAATTTCAAACACACGATGCTTATCTTTTAAGTGAGACAGAGTATGAAGAAGCATTCAATGATTAAAGTGAATTAAGAAAATCCAAAATTTAATTACTTTATAAATATATAGTTTTGAAAAGAGGCGAAAATCTTTATTACCATATTTAATCACCTGTTTTAAACTCCATTGAAAAAATGGTTTTAGCCGCTTAAAACGAATATGCGAAAGCTTTAATACGATATGACTAGTCCAATAAAAAATATTAGGACACTAACCTTAAAATAAACCAGACAGAGAGGCGCACTCTTTGTTGCTGTGTGTGTGTGAGAGGAAAAGTGAAGAGACTATAGTCGTGATTCTGATCTCGAAGATCGGAGATATTTGTTGGTAGTGGCGATGGCGACTTATAGTTCGCCGGCTAGTACCACCAGATTGGCGATTACGCCTGGTTCTAGGGTTTTAAAAAGCCCTTTGAGTGAAGAAGTCATGTGGAAGCGTCTCAAGGAAGCTGGTTTTGATGAACAATCGATCCAGCAGAGGGATAAAGCCGCCCTAATCGCTTACATCGCCAAGCTCGAATCTGAGGTTTGCTTTGAAATTCTTATTCTATGATGAATTACACAAAATTGAAGGGCTAGCTCGTGGGGATTGGAGTGTGCCCTAAATTTTGTAGCTCCAAATTCATATGAATTTAATTTAATTTTCCCGGGGGAGTATGGAGGAATTACACTTACCGTTCATTTTTGTGAATGCGTATGATTTTATTGGTATGGGAATTGATTTTGGTGGAGTTATTGCTTTGCTTTTGGAAGTTTTTAAAGTCTCGATTTTGTTTCTCTTTTGAGCTTTGATTGTTTGAGATTGTTATATTGGTCAGTTTCTTCATGTTGCGTGTTTTCTTTATCAAATATCATATTGACATTGCTGTACTGGTCATAATCTGGATGCAGGTCTATGATTATCAACACAACATGGGTCTTCTTCTTTTGGAGAAAGACCAATTGTTGTCCAAGTACGAAGAGGTTAAGGCCTCTGTCGATGAAGCCGACCTAGCACATAGGCGAGATCTATCTGCATATGTCTCTGCCTTAGGTGAAGCCAAGAAACGAGAAGAGAGTTTGAAGAAGGACGTTGGGATTGCGAAAGAGTGTATCTCTAGTGTAAGACCTTTAACTCTTGAGACTTAGAGCTAGAAGAAAATAGGTTTTTCCAGACTCTTTTTTTTAGTTGATTTTATTCTTTTGTTTTTTCTGTCCTCAGCTGGAGAAGACTTTGCATGAGATTCGTGCAGAATGTGCAGAGACGAAAGTTTCTGCTGGGAGTAAAATGTCTGAAGCTCACACTATGATTGAGGATGCTCTCAAGAAATTTGCAGACGCTGAAGCAAAAATGCGCGCAGCTGAAGCTTTACAAGCAGAAGCTAATCGTTATCATCGTATTGCTGAGAGAAAACTGAAGGAAGTTGAAAGCCGTGAAGATGATCTTGTTCGGCGTCTTGCATCTTTCAAGTCTGAGTAAGTCTTTTTTTTTTGTCTCTAGTAACTGGACTATTTGGGCTTGTACTATTGAAGTGTAGCATTAAGTTGTTGTGTTCTTTTATTCGATTGTTTAGGTCTGAAACGAGAGAGAGCGAGATTGTTATTGAGCGACAGACTTTAAGTGAGAGGCGAAAGAGCTTGCAACAAGAGCAGGAAAGATTATTGGATGCAAAAGCTTCACTAAATCAACGAGAAGATCACATTTTTGGTAGATCCCAAGAATTAGCTGAACTTGAAAAAGGGTTAGAGTCTGCAAAGACCACATTTGAGGAGGAACGTAGAGCCTTGGAGGACAAAAAGTCGAATTTGGAGATCGAATTAGCTTCACTTGCTCAAAGAGAAGTGGTTTGTATACACATAAGTATCTGTTATTTATGGTTTTTCTTAACCAAAAAAATTAAATGAGACATAATGGTATTGTTTCATGTGTTATTTCCTTGCAAAAACAGGTCGTCTCTGAAAGGGAATCTTCACTACTTGAGAAAGAACAAGAGCTGCTTGTTGCTGAAGAAAAAATTGCCAGCAAGGAATCTGTGAGTTTACTTGTTCAGTTCAACGTACCTTCTGTTTCATTCAAACTTTAGTTTTGTGCTCAGAGAGTTAAAGTGCTTTTAAACAATCAACACAGGAACTGATTCAGAAGGTCTTAGCAAATCAAGAAGTTATCCTGAGGAAAAGAAAATCTGATGTGGAAGCTGAGTTGGAAAGTAAATGCAAATTAGTGGAAAATGAAATCGAGAGCAAGAGACGGGCTTGGGAACTAAGAGAGGTTGACATCAGCCAGAGGGAGGACCTAGTAGGTGAAAAGGAACATGACATGGAAGTTCAATCAAGGGCAGTGGCTGAGAAAGAAAAGGATATAACAGAGAGGTCTTATAATCTTGATGAGAAAGAGAAGCATTTGGATGCTATGGAGAAAGATATCAACCGTAAGACAACTCTGCTAGAGGATGAGAAGGAACGGCTAAGAAAATTAGACTTAGATCTGCAGGAGGCTTTGATGTCGTTGGAAGACAAGAGAAAACGTGTTGACTCTGCAACGGAAAAACTTGAAGCCTTGAAGAGTGAGACAAACGAATTATCCATTCTGGAGATGAAACTCAAGGAGGAGCTAGATGATATGAGGGGTCAAAAGCTTGAACTCCTGGCTGAAGCGGATAGAATGAAAGTGGAGAAAGCTAAATTTGAAGCCGAGTGGGAACACATTGATGTGAAAAGGGAAGAGTTAAGAAAAGAAGCGGAGTATATTACTCGTCAAAGGGAGGCTTTCTCAATGTATCTCAAGGACGAGCGTGATAACATCAGGGAGGAAAGGGATGCGTTGAGAAACCAGCACAAAAACGATGTGGAGGCGCTAAACCGAGAGCGTGAAGAATTCATGAATAAAATGGTGGAGGAACATTCAGAGTGGCTTAGCAAGATACAGCGCGAACGTGCTGACTTCTTGTTGGGTATTGAGACGCAGAAGAGAGAGTTGGAGTATTGCATTGAGAACAGAAGAGAAGAGTTGGAGAATTCTTCGAGGGAGAGAGAGAAGGCATTTGAGCAAGAGAAGAAGTTGGAAGAGGAGCGTATACAGTCCCTCAAGGAGTCGGCACAGAAAGAGTTAGAAAATGTCCTAGTGGAACTAAAGAGGTTGGATGCGGAGAGGCTGGAGATCAAATTGGACCGTGAGAGGAGGGAGAGGGAGTGGTCTGAGTTGAAGGGATCGGTTGAGGAGCTAAAGGTTCAACGAGAGAAACTAGAGACGCAAAGGCATATGCTTCGATCTGAAAGAGAAGAAATCAGACATGAGGTTGAAGAACTGAAGAAGTTAGAGAATCTGAAAGTTACGTTAGATGATATGTCAATGGCGAAAATGCAACTGTCCAATTTAGAGCGTAGCTGGGAAAAAGTATCTGCGTTGAAGCAGAAGGTTGTTGTTGTTACTCGGGACGACGAACTAGACTTGCAAAATGGAGTCAGCACTGTGAGTAATAGCGAAGATGGTTATAATAACTCAAACAATGGCTCAAGCCCTTCATCCGCCACTCCGTTTTCATGGATAAAACAATACACTAATCTGATATTCAAGAATCCTCCGGACACATCGCTTCCAATGCATCATCATGAAGAAGAAGGAGCATTGCCTTCAGAAAAGTTGAAGCTAGATTCATCGAAAAGAGAAGAAAAGGCTTACACCGAGGGGCTTTCGATTGCAGTTAAAGAACTTGAAGCCGGAAGGAAAAGAAGAGGTAACGCATCTGGAAGTGACACTAATGAAACAAGCAATCACAAGAAGAGGAAACATGATGTTGTTATCCATGAAGCTGATCCGGAGAGGTAAAATTTCTGGTCGCTCAGTAACAAAATCTTTCTCGTTACTAAAATTATATGCATTTTCAATTTCATGTCAGTGTAATTGCAAGCCCTGAGAATGTGCCCGAGGACAAACATGAACTGCCATCAAACCAAAACCAGGGCCCAAGTGGTATGGTAGTCCTCAGTGAAATCGTGAAGATCACAAAGGTTACGTGTGAGACAGAAGTCATCAACGAAGTGTCAAACATTGACTGCTCAGAAGATCCTTCCGAAGCAGGAACAAAAATGGTAGAGGAGGAGAAACAAGATAGTGATTGCAATCAGGTGGGTTTTTTCAACACACACAAACCCCTCTCGAAAGCAAAATGTTTCTCATTACTAGTGTAACTGATGAATACTTTTTCTATCTTGCTGTAGACCGGGATAAAGGAGAAGGACTCTGACGATGGTGGCATTGTGACATGAGTTAGCTAGATGAAGAATAAAAAACCATTTTAGGAAGAAAGAGAAGCTGCAACAGGAGGCACAAGCATATAAGGTACGACCAAGTCTTCACAAATGACCCCCACATCTGAGAGAGTTTCAAATTCACTAACAAGAGTTATTTTTTTTTCTCTTTTGTTGATGCAGGAACTCTATGGATCCTTAAGGGTTTGTTTCTGGATATGTAAATGGATTTGATTGGTTTTAAAACTCTCTCGAGATGTTATATAACTCTGAGAGTCATTTATTATTTGTTTTTTCAGAATCTAAGTGAGTAGAAAGAGTGCTGGTAGGTAGATAAGAATCGTTGGTTTCTTGTGTGTTGAAGTGTTTGCCTGAGAAAATGATTTGTCTGTTTCAAGACTGAGTTTGAAAATCAGCTTCTGGTTTTTATTTGTTTGCTCTCTTCTGTTGTTGTTGGTGATGTATTTTAGCCCATTTTCTCTCTTATCTGTCTGTCACCATCGCTATTTCCAACTACGAAAATCTACTGGCCCGGCCCGGCCCGGCCCAATATATAGTTGATATTTTTGATTCTTGAAATTAATAAAATAATAATATTCGTATTTTAAAACATTATTAATTTCAGAATCTTGTTAGACTATAGTGTGCAAAAATAATTCTCTCGTCACTTGGTTCTTCTGCAACTGTTTTGTCTATGCAATGTATGAAGAATGATGTGGCTAATGGTATGTGCTAACATCAGAAAGCTATGGCTAAGAACAGATTGCGTGTGAAATGGGTGAAGCAATGGGGATTATATTTGTGGGTTCCCCCGCTTAATGGGTGGCAGCTTAATTCTACTTTGCAACTTGAGGTGTATTTACTTTATTTATATACTAAATCATTATTTAAGTAAGCTAAAATAATCTAAACCCACTATCTCTGTCTTTGGACCGACGCATTTCCCTCCTATCCTTGTTTAATTTCTGAAATCAATCTCCAAGTAATGTTATGTTTCTGGATTTTTTATGAGTTTATTAAGAGAATGATTTTTAATGGTATATACTTGGGGAAGAGCTTATCAAACTCATTTAAGCTTCTAGATACAGGAGGAGACGTAGAACTTCATGCAAAAAGGATGTCATGATTATCTCATGATTACGTTAAAGTAACATGTTTAATGGGAGTATTAAATTAGTTTCTAGATATAGTGTAACAAAAAGAGAGTGTTTATTGTCACGAGAGTCATATCATAGAAGTAGAACTCACCTTCTTTTTTCTTCATCTTTAATTTAGAATACTTCCAAAAAGTAAATGGATCCTGAAAAAGTACCATTATGAAAAGAGAAGAAAGATCACAGAAGAGAAAGATGCCTTGAGTTATATATTACAGTGGCCTTCCTCTTTTTTACCTTTACCTCTTTTTGTTTGACAATTGTTTTTTTTCCCCAAAAACTTGTTTGTTTAATGGATCATCAGTCAAATCTTGTATGTATTATCATATATATATGATATGCTCCAGCCTGGATTTCACCGAGTCTTGAATACTAGATTGACAAAGATATATATGAATATGATTTTACAAATATCAAATCCAGTGAAAAATCGTTTTAAGTAAGCTGGAAACCTCAGCTAATTCAGCATGTCCTAACCAGGGGTGGGAACAAATCAAGAGGATGATTTTTGGAGTTATTTGTGATCAGAACTGTTTCGTTCGAATAATCACTTATTCAATCTAATTCGATATATAAGCATTTGTATATTCAGTGTTCCAGATATCTAATTTTTTTAAAAAAAATTCAATAGTATATTTGATTCAATATGTACAAATAAATAAAAATCCAGAGTAATATAAAAAATTATTTTTATCACAAAAAATTTAAAAATATTCTTTTTTAATTTTTATAACTAATATAATAAATTTAATAAATAAAAATATTGTAAACTTATATAAAATATAATAATTATATAAGTTATATAATTTCTTTGATATATGAATGTATAAGCATATTTCGGATCAATCATATATTCGTTCTTAAAATTATTAGTATGTTCTGCTTGTAAAGTTACAGATATCTATATTTTCAGTTTGAATCGAAATGAATTACAAATCAAAGTTTACAATTGTTTTGCCCACCCTAGTCCTAACTTCTAAGTAATGCAAACCCCATTTTCTAATATTTAACTATATGTAACAAAATTATTTGGTTATTGTTAATTTTTTAAGACACTGCAAACTTAAAAAGAATTATAGGCTGTATTGATTTTGCGTAAATGTCATGCCATACATATGCATGGTAAATTGGCAATGACATTATAAAAAGCTGAATAATACAAATAATTTAAGGTGTTTATTATTTCTCTTTTTTTTAATGGGGAAATTGAAAAGAAGGGATGGCCTACGCTGGAGGACCAATTCATGTTTCCTACTAGTGTTGTTGAAATCTGAATACACTTTTTTCACCCTTAGCTTCAAAGTTCAGACTTTATTTAACTTTTTCCAAAAATAAAGATATTTTATCCATGACAATTCATATTTTATTCCACAAAAGCATATAAACACATGAATAATACCTCAATAATTTGACGACTTAACATTTTTCCAAGCGCTTTGACTTTTAACCCTCTATGAACCAACACAAGTCAAGTCAACTTTTTGTGTTTCCTCTAGAAGCTTTTGGCTCATATCAACTTATAAATAACCAATTTATATAACAACAAAATGCTATAATTCGTTTATGAGTTGCATATTATTAATAGACACGACGTTAAGGAAGTATATTCCATCGTATTTCACTTGTTTTGCAAGAGACTAAATTAATAAACAATACACCCAAATTGACTAATATATATTTTACATCAATGATTAAGAGAAAAAAAATTATAATCTTAACCACATGCATACGTTTATACTATAAGGTCCAAGGATTGTGACGCCACTTAGCAGGGTTTCTTGTTCCTTAATCTCAGCTCCCATGGAAAATAAGTGTTACTAGTGGGATTTGTTATTAAAATTATATTTGTTAGATTGATAACATCCCTATCAAATCTTTGATTAAATTTGATTTCGGGTCCATGGGACAGGCGTCACAAGGTTCAATATTAATACTGCATGATTATAAGTGGCTGCGTTTTTAAATGAATTAACAAAGCTATCTATCAATTCATTATTGTAACCGTATGTGAAACTTTGTCATCTTATTGTTTTATATCAACAACAATAAAAATTGTTTTAGGAGATTGATATACCATATATAATTATATATGAAGCCTGACACAGAAAACTATCGATATCCATAAAACTGTTAGTGGTAAGTTTTCTCCGAGGGTTGGCAAAATTTTGTTCACCAACCATAACAGAATTCACTCTCACAAAATTCAATATCTCTCTACCTTTCATTTCATCTCTTTTGGTACATATCACTAACTCCTATCGTTTTCAGCAGTGTTATATATTAAATAGCAAGTGATTCAGCATCCACCAAATGTGATGCTATGATTGGTGATGCGTTTTGGACAGTATGGATTTGAAAATTTATCTTGAACATTATTGATATACTGCGAGTATATATGTCTATTTGTTTTTTTTTTCTTATTTTGGGAAAAGATATGTCTATTTGTTTTTATTCAACTCTTTTGTTAAATTATTCATGCTTTGTTTTGATCTTTGAAATCTAAAAAAAATGTATGTTAAAGATTTTTTTTTCTTTTTTTTGGCATAGTTAACAACGACGATGGTCTATCCATAATCAAGCTTCAATTAGATGATCCATATAACATCAGTCTTATCATATACTTATTTAACTGGTATATAACTATATATAGATATATTGATATTGACCAGTGAGATACTGCTCAATAGGAGTTTTGCGTATATATAAATGAATTCTATAATTTGTTAGTTAATTCCCACATTTCCATCACCAAACATTCGAAGTATTTGTCTCTATCTCGACGACGTATAATACTCATATGTACTATACTACAAAATCAACTACTAGACAATACATTGACTGTGTTTCAGAAAAAAAGACAATACATTGACTAAATATTAAAGTCTGAAAATACACTGTATATATAAATAGCTTTTTCATTAATGCTTAGAAAATTATTCAAACTAAATTCCAAATTCTATATCATTATTACAACTCAACAATGGTATATAGTGCTAACTATTTTCTTTTTCTATTAATAATAGATAACTCAATAATACTATTAAGATTGTATTAAGTCTATTTTATCCTTAATCAACTTGTCAAATATATCTTGAACTAGCTTATCCAATATTTTCCATTTTAAGCTTTGTGTTGCTCCATGACATGTTTTGAACTTCTAGTAAGCTTTTCATCTCACTAAACTTGATATGTTCCAATGTTTTAGTTAGGATATCCGCATTTTGTCATCTCCTATAGCTCTATTATCCAAAAGCTTTGATACAAATTAAACTCTCGAAAACACACTTTACATATAAAGAATTGTTCTTTTTATTAATTAGAAAACCATTCAAAACTAAATTCTAAATTCGATATTTTTATCTCGACTCAACAATGGTATATAGTGCTAACTATTTCCTTTTCCTATTAGTAATAGATAACCACTAAATACTATTAAAATTATATTAAATTTATCTTATTCTGAACCAATTTGTCAAAAATATTTTGAGCTCTAAGCTATCCAAGCTTATCCAACATATATACATACGTAGTAACAAGTCTAATTCAGTCACACATTGGTTCAAAGTTTTGAAATATATTGAATTATTTTATTCATTGATGACCAAGTCTTATCACATGCATGGAATAAAGTTCACATAATCGGTCTTTCTTTCTTATTCGTAAGTTACCATGCAAGTGGGGCTTCAAGCTTTTTGTGAAATTCTTATGCAATAAATATACATATATACACGCTTATATGCATAAACTATTTTTTGGTAATCAATGATTTAAATTTCATACCATTTTCAAGAGTTTACATGTTGCTCAGCAACTTATTGAGCATACCAAACAACAGAACACAACTCAAGCAAGAAGAAAGGAGGTTAGTAGAAGAGAGGAGAGTCAAGGAGGCCTGGTGCAAGCGAGGAAGAACTAGAGCATGGACTATATATCTATAATCGAAATAATTTGTTTTCCAGTGTTATATGGCATTACTATTTTGATTAGATAAGTTAACCATACTCCTAAACTACGGATCAGCTAAATCCACTATTCTTGCTATAGGACATGAATCATGAAGAAATCCTATAGCGTGCAATTATATCATACAATAATCATATTTATGCGTATACATTTACTAGCAGAGGAATCATAGAGTGGCAGGACTTTTTTTAAGAAAAAAGCTGACTGCAAATAATAAACAGTTACAAACTTACAAGACAATGACTAATTTTCAACATAATTAAGGCTGTAGAAGCCTATATAGGATGCATTTACGCAGTGGCGTGCTTAATATGTAATAAAAAGACTTTTGCCTCAGGCTCCCAAATTATATAAATATTTTAGGGTCTCCAATTTATCAAAATTCTGATGTAACATAGTGGTAAAATGCCCCATTTTTATATTTGCCTCAAGTTTTGGGTGACCTTCGCACGGCACTGCATTTACGAGTATAATATATATACTTTTAGAGAAAACTCAAAAGTGATTATAAATTTAGAATTAGATGCAAACTGTTTTTTTTTTAAATAGAGCATCTAATAACATATTCTCAAGTTAGATGATCACAGCCTAAAATTGAGAATAGTGGGGTTAAAATTTTGGTATAAGAGGAAACTAAGAGACAAAGAGCCAAAGGGTGCCGGGCGGCTAAGCAAACATTATAGAAAAAAAATTACGAAGCAAACATTATATTTTATAGGGTTATGTTTACATTTATAATTAAGAAACTTTTCTTATAACAATAATATATCTCTTTGTTAAATTAATATTGATATTGAATCTCTAGATGCTGATGTAGGAGCAAAGACAAAGGAGAAAAACACCAGTCTCCCCCTTCTCTGTCATTTCTAATCCTACTAATATTTTATCACATAAATTATATCATCAAAATTTTCAATTCCATAAAGTAACTTTTGATTCATTTTTGTTTCTTTTAATTCCCTACTTTTGACATCTTCATCACATGAAGGACTATCTCCTCCAGCTATTATATACTCTCTCTCTCTCCTTTTTATTTTCTTCATTCACATATACTTTTCTCCATTACACGCATTTCCATGTATGTATATATAAAAACCTCACACACACGCACCATCACACCCATATCCTCCTTCTCCTCCTCCTCAGCATAATTGAGAAAGAGAGAAAGATACAACAAGAATAACGAGTCAAGAAGATGGGAAGAGCACCGTGTTGTGACAAGGCTAACGTGAAGAAAGGGCCTTGGTCTCCTGAAGAAGACGCAAAACTCAAAGATTACATCGAGAATAGTGGAACAGGAGGCAACTGGATCGCTTTGCCTCAGAAGATTGGTATATACCTAAATTTACTTCTAATTTAAAATCTGCAGAAAAAAAATTTATTAGCTTGAGACGGTTTGTAAATATAATCTCTATAACAAATAAAATATCCGTGTGTATATGTGCGTTGATATATATATATATTATATGTACATGATTTAGGTCTAAAGAGATGTGGGAAGAGTTGCAGACTAAGGTGGCTCAACTATTTGAGACCAAATATTAAACATGGTGGCTTCTCTGAGGAAGAGGACAACATCATTTGTAACCTCTATGTTACTATTGGTAGCAGGTACTATTAACTACTTATATATATCACATAGGTCAATATCATTAATTAACACACTCGTAGAATCATTATGCTTATACTTGCTCAATGGTTTTTTAAAGGTGGTCTATAATTGCTGCACAATTGCCTGGAAGAACAGACAACGATATCAAGAACTATTGGAACACGAGGCTGAAGAAGAAGCTTCTTAACAAACAAAGGAAAGAGTTCCAAGAAGCTCGGATGAAGCAAGAGATGGTGATGATGAAGCGACAACAACAACAAGGACAAGGCCAAAGTAATGGTAGTACAGATCTTTATCTGAATAACATGTTTGGATCATCACCATGGCCGTTACTAAATCAGCTTCCTCCTCCTGATAACCATCTTGTGATGATGGAACCAACAAGCTGCAATTACTACCAAATGATGACACCGTCTTGCAACTTAGAACATAAGCAATTGATCACACTCAAGAACATAGTCAAGACTGAAGAAGAAGAGCCGGAGAGAACAAACCCCCATCATCATCATCATCATCCTGAAGATTCTATCACAAACCCTTTTGATTTCTCCTTCTCTCAGCTTTTGTTAGATCCTAATTACTACGTGGAGTCAGGAGGAGGAGGAGGAGAAGGAGAGTTTGCTATCATGAGTAGCAGCACGAACTCTCCATTACCAAACACAAGTGCTGATCACCATCAACATCAACAAGAGATTCTTCAATGGTTTGGAAGTAGTAGTTTTCTGACAGAAGCAATCAATGATGCGTTTTTAAACAACAACAACAACATAGTGAATCTTGAGACCAACGAGAACACAAAATTCTATGGAAACTCCTCAGTAGCCGGTGTCGGCGCCGGAGGAACGACGACTACATCGGCAGATCAAAGCACAATAAGTTGGGAGGACATAACGTCTCTTGTTAATTCCGATGATGCAGACTACTTCAATGGGCCAAATCATGTGTAACTTTTTTGTTAAATTTTATTTTTACTATATATATATATATATATAAAGAGTTTTTTTTGTATAAATTGTGTCTTTAGGGGGTGGTAAAAAAAAATCGAATGGATTGAGATTAATATTCATGCAGACCTTTGTTTATTTTAGTTCAACTCAGCTTTGTTTACGAACAATTTTTATGTTTAATGCTTTTATAAATGTAAAAGACACTCTCCCTTTTAGCATCTTACTTTTTCCTCTAGTTAATTAGGTCTTTAGATCTCTCTTTTTATTTTTCAAATTACAATACATCTGACACATAAAAGGAGGAAACACTATGAATCTAAATTTGAGAGCCTAAAAGAGGATTGTCTTTTAAACGCACCAACATCGATCATCAGTTACTCATTATAAAAAGTTCATAATTTAAAATGTTATAACACTTTTAATTATCTTACATTTACGACATATAGTTCTTTAATATAAAAACATATTGTTAGGTGACTATTAGGTGCCTATTAATGAAGAATCCAAGGATGATTGATTTTCTTCCCTGTGTTTCCTATTCAACTCAACTCAACTCGTGTCTATACGTATATACATATATATATATATGAATGAATTATGAAAAAATTGTAATTTTTTTATAACAGTGAAAACATTTATGACAGTCAAATTTTGTCAGGTCAGGTCATATACAACGACCAACCAATTTTTCTTGTTTTGTATAGTTAAATCACGAATGACTTCGAATCCTTTCAACACTTGAATATTGTTACTGCAGGTTTGTGGCATTTTAATTTATCACTAAGCAGCTATGTCTGTAAATGCGTACGTACGTACGCGCAGTTTATATATACGTGGTTGAATAATCATATGCATATATAATTAATTAAAAGAATTCATCAATATGGACACGTACATGGTCGGATCTATATGGCTTCGTCTGATCAGAGATACTCCGACAAACACTCGAATACACATAAGTGTGTGTATGCACAACTATGTATGTTAGTTGTCATTTATCTTTATAATCAGTCCTCCTAGTTTAATTGTTTGATCGGAAACAACCATTAATGACAGTGACTAAAAATATATATAAAGGGTTCCTCTTTTACAGACTGTTAAAATGAATAGAAATAAATAAATAAATAAATAAATAAATACCTAACTAAATAAAAACAATTTCTTACCAATTCAACGAAAGTGTGCGTACAACTTTGAAACTCTCCATAGTCGGTTTGGTTTTGAAGATCACAGAATCAAATGATGTCACTCAAAATTCTCTTTCTCTGTGAGTTTGGCACATACCTTTGCCCATTCAAACCTCCAAATATAAAATCATTTTGATTTCTACCCATTTTTATCTGGAGTGAACAAAATTATAATGTTATATCTTTATGTACCAAACTGAAACAAAATATACAAAACATCTAAAGTATCAGTATGCTGACAGTTATTACTATGTTTCAAAATAAGTATTATTCTAACACTTTTTTTTTGTACAAAAAATATTACTTTAAATTTTCAAATCTCAAATATTATTGGTCAAACAGATGTAATTAATAACAATTTAAATACATTTTAATCATTTTTTAATCTGTGTAAAAAAGATAAAGCAACATTTAAAAAAAAATGACTATGATTTTGTGTTAAGAGAACTTATTGCTATTTTTTATTTGAAAAGGATCTGTTAGAATTTGAACTTTTCGTCATTAAGCAATTTTATTAAAATGCCCTATATTAACATGCCTTTTTATCACATTAGAAGAAAATCGTACCATAAAATGTGGTATATCTTGCTTTCAGAAGTTAAATCTCATATATAATTAAGTAAACGAACATTGAATAAATAAAATTTAGTCATCTAAAATATACGCCATAATTTATGTTTTTTTTTTTGTAAACTAGCCATAATTTATGTTTGGGGAGTAGGGACTAACATTGGTATTATGTATTGATTCACTAATAGCATCTTCAACTACACTCTATTTTTTACATCAAAATGAAATTTAAAATGACAAATGCTCAACCTTATTTATTTTTTATTTCATAAATAAAATAATAATTTATTATTTTTGTTCATTATTCTATTTCAAAATGAAATAGAGTTAAAATATATTAAAAACTATGAAATTGAAGATATTATGAACATGCACTAACACACAAGGAAAACGGTAATGATGATATGACAACCCGTTAACCAAACAATATCTAACAGTCAACATTTTATATCTTTTTAATTTCTTGAAAATGACATATTATCTATGGTTCATTTCAGCTGTGTTTGATTGATTTACTACTATATGTAAATATATAATAGTTAACAGGAAAGAATGTTTGTGTTTATCTCATTTTGTACATGCATACACATAAGGACAATAGAATAAAACTCTGCTCTCAAAGAATAATGGAAAAACTAGTCTCTGAAAGACATGTCATTTTGTATGTTCCAAACATTCTCTACAAACAGGAAAACGACGAAATTTATGGAATTATCCGCCTCTAATTAATACATAACTTAAATCCAAATTATGATATAACTGAATAAATTAATTAAATCGTAATTTAGGGAGGGAAATTAGGAGATTCTAGAGATAGTGGTAAAGCTTATGTATGTAAGCACTTGCATCACTGGATAGCAAGACGTGTCATGCCCATGTAGTTGTATGCTATACTTAGCTTAGCCATATAACTTTTTAGTTTTATTAAAGCAACCCTCATCTACCTACCAAAATTTCATATCATGGTTTTGTTATAGATAACTCATTAAAAAAAATTTTAAAAAAAAATCCCATATCATGAAAATAGATATGTATATTAGTATATACATATATAATAATAAGTTTAACATCCTTCAAATTTTAATGATTTTAATATAATTAACATGTAAACTGTATTTAACATCCTTCAAATTTTAATGATTTTAATATAATTATTATATCCATATTGGGTAAAGATAAAGCAGAATATGAAAAGAAGGAAAAGGGGAATAATTATCGTTAAGAAGAATTCAAGGACAAAACGATATATGAATGAGGGATCGAGGCTATTGATAAATGAATATACGGCTATGATTAATAATTAAATCAAATAATTAATGGTATATTCTGTCAAACCTCAAGACGATAAGTAACACAACACCATATGAAACCTTGATTAGCCTCCCGACAATTCGCCCCGCGACGACCTTATTGTATACTTTATAGTTTATTTCCTTTGTTTAACCATTACAATTGGACCATTGTCAAAAAGGAACCAACGTACTTAAATCATTTGTAAATTTATATAATGCAGCTGATGCTGACACTCACTAACACGTTAATATTATTCACCCTGAATGTTTGCCTTTTTAATGATAATCATCTTTTAACTCGGTGTTTCAGTTTTTGTTTTTATTTACATAAAATAATGAATTGTTGTATTATGTGAATCGTAGTAATGTCGCATCGTCTGGTTGTTTTCTACGTGTTCTTAACTTTTTATTAATTTATTTATTATATTGTTTCCTTCACGTAAATGAGATTTGGCTATTTCTTGTTATCTGCTTATGGAGAAAAAGATAGATACGGAAAATTTTCCACTGCTTTATATAAAATAATGAGATATTTCTTTCACTAATTATTGTGCACTATCTTTCTTATAATCTGTATTAATAAAATCCAGATTAAAACATGCCACAAATTACTAATATCTTTCTTATAAGATATCCAACTCTTCCTCGCTTCAAAAAACTAATAAGGCCCATACCATTAAAGTCCATGTCAGTGGAAACTATATAGCATATTGTTAGATATGAATAAATGTATCTTGTAAGGTCCATATAGCCCATTATAGTAACTTGACAAAACGAGCCCAGTTGTGACTAGTTAATGAAAGTATTTATGTGATGGTTTTTAATTTGAGAATTAAGCATTACTCCCTCCGTTTCTAAAAAATCCATGTTCTGGAAAAAGAATTTGTTTCAAAAAGATCTATTTTTTACATTTTCAATACATATTTTATTAACTAATTTCAAACTTTAAGAAACTTAATTGTATTTATCAAATTTTTATTGGCCTAAAGTTATGGGAAAAAGATAATCACAAAAATTTATGCAAATTTAATGTGTTTTATTAAAACGTGTGAAAAATCTAGAATATGTAACATTTTGAAACGGAGGGAGTATATGTTATTAAATTACTTAGATTGGAAGGCAGGAAGAACCGACTAAATTTATTATACTTCCTCCGTTTCGTAAAAAAAAGTATCATTTTGAGGTTTTATTTTTGTTTTATAAAGAGTGACGTTTTTTATTTTTAATGCAATTTATTGATGTTTTTAACTTAATATTTATTATAAAATGTATTGATTTTATAAATATTTTTATTTATCTAAAACACTATTGGTTGAATAGCTACCATTATTAAGAACATTAATGTATTCTAATCATTTTTTTAATATGTGTGAAAACTATTAAAATGATATTTTTTAAGAAACAAAGGGAGTATTTGGAACAACAATTACTAAAAAGTCAAATAATTGAAAAAATAGAGAGATTAATTTAGGAGTAAACAAGGTTTACAAAGATGGGAAGAAGAGGATGAACATTGATAAACTCCATGATCATTAATAATCAATCGACTTTATTATTATAATAATTCATGCCGGTGCATCTAAGCCAAAGAAAAAAATCTTTGTGCGATTTGATTCTTGTTTGTTAAGTAACAAATGTGCGATGAATCTTCTTAATCGTGCACATATTAAGTAGATGAATTTACGAAGCACCAACACTAATTAAAGCTCTACGTACTTAATAAAATAAAACAAATTTGGAAATATGCTCGTCTCTAAAAAATTTTAAAAGCTAAATGACTTCCCGATTCATAAGCTATGCATAAAGTACGAGAAACGCCAACGTGACCCACATGCCACACTAAACCTTATATAATATATGAAGGTTTAATTCCGTTTCTTCCACTATGTTTTTTCTTGTTAAATTTTAAATATCAATTCATAAATGAACGTTGAAATTTTACAAGATGTGAATACCAAAATATAAAAGCTCTAGACTTGATTCCATGACAAAGAAAAAGTAAAAATCATGAAAACAATTGATATTTTAGCCGTTTTGCTTAGAAGCGAACACGAGTAGAAATACCAATATAATTTTGAAAAGTCTGAGCAAGAGATCTAACCGATACAAGCTTGAGAGAAGAGTCTCGAAGACAAGAGAAACGAGGAACACACCACTAAAGACAGGACAACACTAACCATAATTAAGAGCTCAGCAACGCTAGCTAAAGTAGCAATGCCATGCGTAGATGGCCCCTCATGCATATATGATGAACATCAAACGGGTCCACGCGTATAGTTTATGTAGTTTCTAATCCAAATGATTTGTCCTATTGCTCGAAGTCAAGATGGAGAAAAGCCAAATCGTTTTTGTAATACATATGCATTTTGATCACTATATGTGTATATATGTAGGAGATGTTATATGTTTTTGTGTCATGGCATGTGCAGTTATATGGCCTTACTCATGAAGCCCACGTGACTCAAAGCTTGGTTCAAACTCTGCATGTTACATAATCTATATATGTAGTACAATACGTTGATACTAAAATTCATTCACATATTAAACGAATTTGGGTTCTAATTAAACGGAATTTGATTCAAAGCCCTTGGTGAGTCAACAAACTTGACAGGTAACGAGAATGAGACCGTCCTTGCGCATCTTGTATCCAATCCTATGTCATGAAAGTTTAATACCCTTAAACACCATTTGAAGAAAACTCCACTCAAAAATGTATTAGTTCTGCTCATTTAGTTAACATTTATTTTTGACAAAAAAAAAAAAGGTTAACATTCATTTTTTATAAAAAGTTTCAGTTTTCTCGTTTTAGTTAATTGCCTACGCTCAACGTTCTTGACTATGAGTATTTACTGGTGGAAGTGGAACTGAAATTTCAGATTATTAAGTTTCCTGAAATTTTTTTTGGTCGACCAAGAATTAACATTCACGTATTAATTTAAAATAAATTTTAAATTTTAAGATCATAACGATACCATTAAACAAATTATATATGATTAGTTTGCAACTAATTAAGTTGACGTATCGATTTAATTATTCTTATAATATCATATTATCATTCCATGTTGCTTAATATATTTGCGAGTAACGACCATGATAAACGACGAAAGTTTCTGGTACAACGACTACATAAATCTCAGTTTGTATAGTTATGGTCGGTCATATGCAATGAAGACTTTTAAGTACAATACTTAATCAGTATTACTCATCACGGATTTCTCAAATCCAACCAAATTCTCAATCTCTTAGGAGTATTTCTCAAAGTACATACGTATATCTATTACATTTTTATTCGAATTATTAATTAATTAATTAATTCAGACAGACAGATTTTTGGGGAGTCAACCACCATGTTAATGCTCTTCACATGCAAGGATCATTTGGCGTTACGGCCGGTATAGCCGTGTATCATGCTCAAATTAAATAAAATTTCGGTTAGTAAAGTTGTATTTACATGCCCTTTTTCAAAAAAAAAAAAATGTATTTAGAGCACTTCAAACCATGGTATTGTTAGTGGGTTCTTAACTAATTAAAAAATTATGGGTTCTTAGAAAACAACTTTTTAAAAACTATTAAAAAGCTTTAGAGACAAGTGTTCTTATCAAATTTATTAAAGAATTAAATTTAAATGAAAATCTAAAATATATTAAATATTTTACTTTTTATTTTTAAAATTTTCATTTAAGATACTCCATAATTATGGTTGGAGGTACTCATACATAGTTCGTAGTACCAGCAAAGCTCATGGCATTTGAGATTTTCATTATTTAGTTGTTAGATATTATATATTCTATCTATAGTAGGCGTAGCATCATAATCTTTGACCGGTATCTTATTTAATGATTACGATATGATATGACACTTTGTCCTACTTTATTATCCATCCTGAAATAAATTACACAAAATAAATAAAATGGTTATTGTGCATTTTCTCTTTAAATGATTGGAGACCTTTTTAATTTCTAACATTTCCCAAATTATTGATTCAGTAACTAGGATTAGAATTGTATTTTTAAATATCTAATCATTGTTAGCATCCTTTTACCAAAAAAGTATCTGTGACCATCCCTTTAAACAGATGTAAAAATGATCCATCATATGTTTTAAATAGAGTAAAGATCGCTTGTCCATCTTATTATTTTCTATATTAAATTTTATATTTTTCCTTTTACTTAATTGTAAAAGGATTTAGCAAAATAAAAATTTTAATTAGGGATTTTATTAATTGTGTGCACATCAATTGGCAAAATTTTATGTTTTCTTTATTTCCTGATAAAATTTAGACTATGTTTCTATAATTGTAGAAAAATAAAAGTATTGTATCATGTAAAATTTTTAGTCTTCCCTTGGTGATCTATTTGAAGAATAAATGATAAAAATATGATCATTTTGAATTTTCATTATTTAGAAGATTTGTTTCTTTTTTCAAAAAAATATAATTCTTCATTCCTTCCGATTGATTATTTTAATAAAACTATCAAACAAATTTCCTACTCAATTTTTTTTTTAAAATAAAATATTGCAATTTATTCATCATTTTCTTCCTTTTTTAAAATATATTTCATCCATTCATATTTTCTGGTAAATCTTTCTGTTTTAATGGAGCCTACGATTTTTATAATATATGGAATACATAATTAAAGTGCAGTATATTGTGACCAAATTCATATGGTTTGTAGGATAAGTAGATTTTGATTGAAAAGATAGTGGACTTTTGATTGAAATGCAATGTCGTTTTGATAGAAAGTAATATAATATAAATATAATACTAAAATAAAACTTGTTTGTTTAGTAATATGTCATAATATTTTCTTTTATAATTTAAATTGAAATAAAAGTTACAATATATATTTATTTATTTATAATATTTTTCTGATTTGATTCTAATTAAATATAATAATTAAATTATGAAGGTGGTTCAACAAATATTTTGAAGTTCAATTCAGTATCAATTTAAATATTTTAGATAATAAATAAAATTTACTTATATAATTATCAGTTATTAAATACTTGTTCCAAAAATCAAAATCATAAATGACATGCTTGTTTTGAAACCTTACTAGTTATTTTAAAAACATGCACTCTTTGTTAAATTTGATTTTAATTTGTACATAAGATAAGAAATATTAATAATTATTATTATTATTATAAATAAATAAATAACTATTATATCAAAGGTTGAAATGTGTTTTTTTTCTTTTTAAAATCGCAGGTCATTGTTCGATGTGCGGTTTTGAATTACAGTTATAAAACTTTTCTAGTTTTATAGTTTTTTAAGTTATGTGTGTATTTACTTTTCTAGTTTTCTAAAACTGTACAAGTTTTGGAATTATTTGTGATTGATGCAGCAAAAACATTACTTATAATAACGTTTTAAATCCGCATTTGCACTTTCACCATTCACAACTTTACAATATCATGTCAAACATCAATTGGAATTTGATGATGGAGAAATTTGTAATCTGATCTAGATTCAGTAAGAAAATCTTTGAGGTTCCATAAACCCTAAGTGATGTCCTTATAAGAAGGATCCAAAAGAAATGAATACGACTAGTGATGGATTTGCGAGTCAATCCCCTCTGATCTGCTCCGTTCTTACTGCGGATCAAATCATTTTATTTAAAATCAGGTCAACATAATTCACAAACAAAAATTCTTATACCGTATTTGTTTCACCAAAACTTATGGATTATATTAATTATAAAATATTTTTTAATTGCATATTAATTACTTATTAAAATAATATATTTATAATTAAAATAAAATTATAAATATACGGATTGGCGAGTATCCACAATTTATATTCGACTATTCGATTGATTTGTACTCACTCTGCTTTAAAATAATCTCAATCAGTACTTGATGTTCAAGTCGACATATATACACTCTGCAGAAGTAATAACTTAAATTCCAGAACTAAGTAAAACAGATTAAGAAGTAACATAACACAATATGAACTATCACCTTTTGGAATCCAAACAATTAATAGGCTTCCTTAATATTTCATTAGGAATCCATTATCTTAAAAATATCTCATGGATTTAGCAAAAAAAAAAAATATATATATATTTCATGGAGTATATGCCTAAATGAGGTAGATTACTATTTTTTCTGGCTAGTGGTAAACAAAATAGTCTCTCTCTTTTTGGCTAACAAATAAGTTGGATAACTTAGGTTTATAATATTTTCACAGATATTAGAATAGGTCAAATTAATTAATATCTTCTTGGTCATTGGTATTCAAACTTGTGACCTGAAAAAAAGTTAATGCATCACGTAGTACATGACCAGGTAGTACAGCACCTAGTGAATTTCGTTTGGTTTAATAGAAAAGTTAGTTTGGTCACCATACAATTTTGTTCAAGAAACGAGATGTGATGCAATGCAACGTACCAAGTCAAAGGTTTGTCCAAGACTTTAATTAACATAATAAATTAGGTCTACTTTAACTAACGTTACGATCATTATAGACTTATAGTCAAAGAAAAATACATCACAACTGATTCAGAAATTAATCTAAATTAAAGAAGCACAAATTTATAAAATCACATATATATATTATTTATATTAAAAGAGTGAATTACACAATACATGCAAACTCCAGATTAAAATTACAACGGGGTATATATTTTATATATATTGCCACTGCAAATCCACATTCGGACTGAGTGCATTTTTAAACACTTATAACAACACTTATAGTAACAATATTACACCCGAACGAAAAATTGCGTTAAAACTCACCCAAACATTTATGAATATTACACATATATAATGATATTATATATATCTTGGAAAATGAAAAATACTTTTCCAAAATATAAAAAAAAATGAAGGAAATAAAGAAGAAGAAAAAACCTTGAAGTTTATTTTGTTTGTCGTCTCAAACTTAGGGAAATGAATAAATTCATCGCTCATCAGGTACACGGTCGGACCATGAAACCCGGAAAACCCAGTTAGAGACTGTCTTCTTCCTCAAACTCTTGAGCCTTTCATGACTGCTTCTTGATATCATCCGTCCACAGTCTGTGGATTCTACGAATGTTTTGAGCCTCTTCAAGGCCAAATCAAGTGTATCCTCGCTCATATTAGCGAAACAAACTCTAAACCAACCCGGTTCGGTGCAGTGACAGGACGAACCGGGCGAGATGTTTAGTTTCACGTTGTAAACAATCTTTTTCCAAAGGTCGAGCTCTGCTTCGAATGTGTTTGTGTCCAAGAGGTGTCTCATGTCGACCCAACAGAACAAACCCGCGTTGCTTCTCAGGCAAGTAATCCCCGCGGACTCAAGACCAGACACCAGACGTTTCTGTCTGGACTTGAGCCGTTTCTGATTCTCCTCGAGGTATTGGCTTGTGAACTTCTTGTCTGAGAGCAAAGCAGAGAGAAGGTACTGAGTCTGAGAAGAAACAAGACCGAAACTCGACATTTTTGTAGCTGCGGAAACGATCATTTCGTCGTTGGAGTAGATAGCTCCCACGCGGAAACCAGGAAGTCCAAGATCCTTGGAAAGGCTATAAACGATGTGGACTCTTTTAGAAACCTCTGTGTTTTCGAGTTTCTTGTCTTTCAAGACATCCATTACGCTTATGAACTGTTCAAACCCAAACATAGTGCCTGAGTAGATCTCGTCGCTAATGAGATGAATGTTCTTGGAAGTGATGAAGTCAACGAGAAGGTTAAGTTCACGTCTGGTCAACGCAGTGCCAAGTGGGTTAGATGGGTTGGTGACAAGAACTCCTTTGACTTTGAGATCAAGCTTATGGGCTTGTTGGTAAGCTTGTTGTAGAGCTGATTCCGTGATTTGGAAGCCATTAGAGCTTGAGCAGTGGATTGGCACAATCTCAGCTCCTGTTCTCCATTTAAGATCTCTATCAAATCTGTAATATATCATAAAAAGCCAAAACGTAAGTTGATAGTTTAAAAGAATTGACTTGGAAACCAAGTAAAGTGAAGCTAGGGTTATAATTGTAACTTACCCAGGATAGTAAGGAGTAGGCAAGAGGAAAGCATCACCAGGCTCTGCGAGACAAAACATGAGAGTCTCATTCGCTGAGGTCGAACCAGCGGCTAAAACAATCTTTTTGGGATCAAACGTGACTCTATTTCCTCTAATCTCTTCCATAAACTCAGCCATAGCCTATATATATAAAAAAAATCATAATACGTTCATGAGAATAGAGAAAATTTATATTACTTGTGATACAAGTATTAGGTTAGTATCTTTTATCAAATTTGAAGGAAACAAGTGGAGTTTACTTTTTTGAACTCAGGCATCCCGTGATAGTCTTGGAAGAGAGCAAGCTCTTTGAAAATGGACTGACCATTCCTCTTGAGACTAGCTGCGTCTGGGTTCTTAGCTAACCATGACTCGATTAAATCGAAACCTAGCTGATTTTCAGCAAGACCCATCTGGATCATGCCATTAGGGTTCTTGATCTCATCGTAAGGATTCTTCTCGTACTCTTCCCATCCCAAGAAGTAGGATGAGTCTTGTCCATGACCATTGCTTGTCACTTTTGTTGAAAGCTGTTTCATTTTTTGTGATTTTAAGTCAAAGAGTCGAAAAGAGAGAGAGAAAAGGAGATCTCGATTTAGTGTTTTAAGACTTTGAGCTGGTGAAAAGTGATGAGAAGCAATGGGTATGTTGAGATGTATATATAGATAACAATCTCAAGACATTTTATCCCAAGAATAATATAAAATGTGACAACAGAATCAGAAACTAGTGAGACTTTTTTGACCGCCCAGACATTAACATAGTTTTACTAAAATGTTCGTTAAGACATGTGAGGCAACTTCTTTTTTATTGTTTTTTATACGACTCTAATAATCAGTTAGCTATTATTTGCACTAGTTCTTTATGCTATTTAAATATAAGAGTCATTTATCATTGATCTTCTTTTCATTAGTGCATTCACACATACAGCAATAAATCTAAGTACTGGATGTTTTCAAGAACTTCCAGTACTATATACATACAAAATTGAATGTCACATTTGGAGATTAATTCCCTAATTTATCTGTTGGTTTCGTAAGATCATTATGACGTATTAGAATAATGCAACTTAAATGATTAGCCTTTACGCGTTTCAGTCACCGCCGGGCCGTCCTTATAATGACCATCCTTTAGGGACTAAATATGACAATTAAAAAAGCAAACTTAATTGCCATCAATGGTTTAATTGTAAAATTTGAATTTATTATGATTCTTATTTTAATAATCCACTCGTGAAGTCAGCAAAAAGAAATCCCCTTTATGGAGTTAGATAAAATTCGTGAGCTAAGTATATCCTAGTCTTTTTCCAATACTAATGCACCATTGCCTCGTTACTAAATACATATGGTAAAACTACCAGAAATTACAAAATTGACATTTTAAGAAATCTTCTTATAAGAGCGTGTAAGGAAATGTCAACACTTTGACACATATAATATTTTAATAAAGTAAAATAGGGGTGGTAAACGTAAAATTGGAAAACAAGGAAACTGACATACAAGAAAAGGGAAGAGAGACAAGTGGGATCAAACGTAGTGCCATACCGACATCGAATCGCTTTAAGTATATGGATTGGCTCATCAAACTGATCCTGTATACGTATGCATATACGTATACATCTAAAATACATTTTGTTATAGAGAGTATGGTAAACCAAACCAGTTGAGTTATATACTCCATCCGTTTCATATTATTTGTCGTTGTAGGGAAAAAATTTCGTTTCAAAATAAGTGTCGTTTTAGAGTTTCAATGCAAAATTCATTAATAAAATTCATAGGTAATTGTGTTTTTATTTTTCTATTGGTTGAAATATAGTTAGGTGTATAGGTAATTGTATTTTTATTTTGGAAATATACAAAATCATATGTTTTCTTAATATGTGTGAATAAACCTAGAACGACAACTAATATGAAACGGAGGGAGTAGTATTTTAAAATATTAACTAACAAAGTCACTGGACGAGATCAAAGCCAATGTTGGTAGCTGTTGGTTTATGATAACCTATGCCCCCAGATTTTTAGGCGACGTTCAATCTAACTTTGACTCCAACTATCAACTAACTTAACTGGAATATTCTTTGGTACTTATATTATATTATATTGTTTCTTTAAAATAATATAACCTGACGTCAGAAATCGTTATTGTTTCAAACTTTATAAATTTTAAGATGCATTTGAGTTTTAAAATAATTAATAAGAGGTTGCCATTTTCTCAGATTGTCTTTCAAGATTTCATAAAGCTCAAATTGATTTGATTGGTGCAGCCAATATGGGTCCTCGAATAACAGCTCCTAATAATGCTAAAATGCAAAACGACTCATTGAAATTAGCATGTGAAATTATCCTTATCATGATGATGAAGCCATATATTTCGGTCTTTATCATCTGATTCTTGATTGCGTTTTCTGAAACTAGCAAAAGATATCATATCAACTCGTCGATGCAATCATATAATTAAAATACGATACAGCTTAGATTCTACATTTTAAAGAACACCTTATTTTTATTTTCTTACCATTAAACAATAGAGTCGTTGCTTGTTATATTCCCTGTATTATTACATTTGAAGAAAGGGAGTAGAGGAAAATAAAAAGGACCCAAATAAAGATAGAATGTGAAAAGTGTAATTGAATATATTATATTGTAATTAAATGTTTTTGTTAAATCATAGAGGAGGAAGTAGAGACTTGAGGGGAGGCACATGGAGATGCAATAGAAATAGGGTTTAAGAATGCATGTGAAAAGTGTAATAAGACCCTACCCACCCCAAATCCCTACAGCAAACAACAACATTTTGTGACAACCATCGTGATCTCTTTTCTTTCCAATTTTGTTTTTCTTAATAACCACCATTCATGTTCCAAAAATTAAAAACGTGGGTCCCATTCAACACTCTCTCAAAACCTGATATGTATTATGTAGTAAATTTTTTTTTTTTTTTTTTTTGTGTAGTAAATTTTTATTTGTATTCTGTATTTTCTTGAATGTTTAATGTCTTACCTTGGTTTTTTATCAACATGGGTATCATAAACCTATAAAAGTGTTCACATTAATTCTTAAGAAAAAGTGTAATCAAAAGATGAACTTTTTATGGCAATATTCAAATAAACGATAAGTAATCGGCTCATATATGTATAATCATATGATAAAATGTAGTAGAGTACATTTAAACCTAAATTGTTAAATAACCCAGAGTTTGTCTGATGTTAGACCACCACTTAACTCGTTTAGTAGTCGAATTTTTATTTTCAACTGATTTTTCTCGTCGTCTAAATCTATGAATGTGAATATAATCATAATTTATGATTATCATTGTTAATGTCTTTAAAAAATTGATTATTTCATAAACTTTAAAAGATTAGTGTATCTACATACCTTATTTTAGCTCTCTTTTATCACTGATTTTTTTTTTTACATGTTTCATATTTCTGTCACCAAAATGTTGCTACAACTTGATCTTGTATGTTACAATTGGGTAGGTCATATGATCATCCAAAGCCAATAATAAATCAGACAAAGTTTTGATAAACACACAAAACAGTCCCACCTGCATTGGATACCAAGTTAACAAACAGTATGGTCAATATATGTTTATGTCTTTATACCAGCCTGTGCTTTGTGTCTCCGCGCTCGTTTTCCATATTTATATAATCCATGCTGTATTTTTTTGTATGTTACTTTTGGTCAAATAATTCATCTTTTTTTAACCAACTATAGATTCAATAAAAATGAAAAATGATTCATTAATGTGCTATATATCCCATAGTCCCCTAAACATTATTTAAGAAGTGATTTATCATCTATATATCATCATTACATTAATTTTAAAAGAAAAATAATAACATGGCTTAGTATAATATGTGACTTGACTCTTAATTTATTATGACATGTACAATTTCTTTTTTGAAGTTTACATTTTTGGTTAATTTTTACAAATAAAATAACTTATATGTATTATCATTAGTAAACACTTTAATTAATAACATAACTATAAATATAAAAAAGTTTTACATTAACTTTAGAATCTAAAAATAAATAAAATTCAATAATTATATTTTTATCATAAATAATAAAATTTTGAGTTGTACTTTAAATTGATGTAAAAACAATTAATCATAATTTAAAATTATAATTTTTCTTATATGATCATCTGCTTTCAGTGAATATTATTCGATTCACTGAATTAATTAATAAATTAATTTTATTAGTTGAATGTAATTTAAATAAAATCAGTTAATAACTAAATTTAATTTATAATAAAAATTAACTAAATCTGAAAATATAAATTAAATTTTGTTAAACCAAATATAAATAAGTTAGAAATATTTTTTAAAAAAATTTCATACTGACAAAACTAAAATATAAAAGTACTTCTAAAATATATATTAAATTTAAAATTTAATAAATAGTTATAATTTTTAAAACTACTAGTTGACCTCCTGGTATATATATATATATATATTCATAAGATTATTTGGGCTCAAATCAACCGAGAAACCTGACGTGTATCATTTACTACCCAGTCGTATTAAACAGTCTATTTACATATGGTTTTAATTATTGGGCCTAGCTCGCATAACCAGATCAAATAGAGAGTGGAGAGTAATCAGGCTTCTTCTTGACCTGTAGAGTTGCATTAATAGAAGGGAAAATTGGAAAAAAGAGACACTTTCAATTTTGATTTGTCTCAATAAGATTTCTAGGTAATTTTTTAGGAAACTAAAATTTTGATTCTTTTTAATATCATAATACCCTTATAATATTATTTTTATGTCAATTTAATTTGAATTAGAAAATAATCTATTAATATTAATTAATAATTAATAATTAAAAAATAACACTTCAAAAACGAAAAAAAACTCATAAAAACGAAAAAAAGAAACTCTAAACAAGCCCTAAACAAACTCTAAACCCCAAATAAACTCAAACTCTAAACAAATCCTAGACCATAAATAAACCTAACCTCTAATAAAACCGTGAGAGTGCGTTAGCGATATATTTTTTCTTTAATTTTGTTATTCTGTGATCTCAAAACATAACAAGATTCATTAATAATTTATCTACACTTGATTATTCGACCGATCAAATGGCAAACCAAGCTATAGACTTACTAAGTTGCTTAAAATGAAACAAATGCAGGATAATTTATTAAAAAGTTTTTGAGTTATGAATCAAATCGGCTAGCCATGGGTTACAACTTTGTGGAACTTTTGTTTCTTTGTATAGAGGAAATCAAAGGCATATAACAGAGAGATATCTGGTTTGAAGACCAGTAGTAATAGTGTAATACTAATGTTCTCTAATGTAATGGCTTGAGATGGAAGACTTGACAAGCTGGTTTGTATGAAATCTTGGAAGCTGCTTTTTCGAATTTCTTGCTTCCTGATTCGTTTTCCTCTAAGTTCGTCTGTGAGAAGAAACGGTTCCACCACGACGAACTACGCATTTTAGCCTGCAAGACAGCAAAAAAATTAAAAAAAATGCATCGAATTCGCCAACAGGACAAGTATAAACTGATGAAAGACTTGAACTATTGTACTGTGTGGTTTTCAACCATTGAGAAGAACATATGGGTTTCTCTTTGAACTTACCGGTCTTCCCACTTTCGACAGCTCTGCAACTTTAGCCTTTTGCTTACCAGGATTACCTATAATTGATCAAGATTTAAAGTTCAATCAGAGTGGATTTACATCTCTTTCGATACTTCAAAACCATAAGCCGTTTCTTTCTGAAAGGCAGGGTTTTAGTTACCTGCGAAGAGAACGACACCATCTGAAGCAACCCGTGCCAGTTCAGGAACGGTTTTGTTCAGATACTTGGGTGAGAGGTAATCCAGAGCATCTGAGACGATCACAACAGAAAATGACTTTGACCGGTAAGGCAGAGGGAACTTGATGTCAGCCACACGTACAAGGCCTTTACGCAAAAGACTTTTGCAGTTAGAGTCTGCGTCCTCTACGTCATACGGTTCAACACCCCATGCCTCAGTCTCTTCTTCCATCAACAGAGTAGAGACCACTGAGCATGTTTCAGGACCCACGTGCAAGACTTTCCGCATGCTATCTCCGTAAGCAATCTTAAGAAGAGGAATGGCTCTTTGAACTTCTGATGTGCAAGAATAATCACCTGTAGAAAATTTGTTAAAGCTAATGCCAAGTGTTGCAGGTTAATTCGAAAGACTTAAACACTATCTCACCTGTGATCTTGCTGACCTCTCTGATACTTTTAAACATACCTATCATTACAGGAACCTCCAATTAGGGCTTTCAAGTCGAAATAACAAACATAACATACTCACTCGGTTGAAGGAGGTAAAACAAACCTGGACCACTGAAAGCATAACCAATGAGAAGGCATGCTCCCTGGTAATAATTACAGTTTGAGAGAAAGCAGTCAATTAGTATCCTGTGAAAGGAATCACTTAGAGAATACAACGAAGCAGGGATCATACATCATACCACGAGAACAAGGCAAATAGATAGCAGAGGAGACGAACGTGACTTGGAGTGCAAAGCTCCTACAAATGGAAAGCTTCCACTATCCCCTCCACGCCTCGTGGAACCTACTTGCCTTCTTGACATGACTAAGATCCCTCAACGCTTTCCTTATACCTTCAAAGTAAAAAAAAAAAGACATTAAAATCACAAAGAACACATCTGAACTATCTCTATCACATATGGAATCAAATCAATTTATTTATTTAGAAACAGATCCATGAAAAAATGAGCTTCCCGAATCTCGAATACAAATTACCAGACGAACAAATACAGCTCCGTTGCATCATTTCAGCAACATAATAACAAAAAATCACCAAGTCGAACATGAATCCAGAGAAAACAAAAATCAATACCATCGATATAGTAGAGATCCATGGAACAAGGAGCTCACGCTACACATGCGGAAATTAAAACAATCCACGAGAAATCAATACACGCATACATACCTTTGAATGTAATAAACGATGTTTGGATCCAAAGATCTCAGATCCGAGAAAAAATCGTGTGTGAAAGCTTTCTTCTTTAAGCTCTTTAGCTACTAGCGAAGAGCTAAACAGTGTTGTTATTGTCAGACATCACGTCACTCCCAAACGCCATCGTTTTATCCTCTTCACAATCTAACTTACAAAATTAGACTTCTTGCCGTTCTGCCGACACTAAGTTTCAAGGAAAACAACATGCACTCTGCAACGATTCCTCAACAAATTTAGAGAACACGGTTATTGTCAGACAGCACGTGACTCTCAAAACGCCGTCGTTTTATCCTCTTCACAGTCTAATCCTCCTTGTCGTTCTGCCGACACTACCAACTCTCAAAACAACATGCATTCTTTCAACTTGCCGTTATGGAGTCGTCCGCTTCTTCTTCTTCTTCCCTTGTCTATCTTTTCCAGCTTTAGCTTTCTCACTCAAATCATCCACACCTCTTCTCTTATACATCTTAAAACTCACCTCTCTCTCAGCTGCCATATTCCTCACCTTCTCAGTAATCTCCACCGCGAATTCCCTATTATACAGTTTCTTTAAACCCTTCATAAGCTTAGCAAATGTGTCCGGTTTCGGCATAAAGTCCATCTCTATCATTTCAACACAATAACTGCATCCCTCCTTCACATAACCTTTCGAGAACAAGGCATGGATCCATATTGTCCACGACGATACATTCATCTCCCTAGTGCTTTCGCTTGTTATGCAACTCCAAACATCTTCAGCCATTTCGAGCTTCTTGTCTTTTAAAACAGAGTTCAGTAATGACTTCAACGTTACGTATTGAGGCACAGAGAACAGTCCTCGACTTACCATTTCTTTGAAGTGATCGCAGGCTTCTAGTAAACAACCTTTGCTTGTTAATCCATTGATCATTATAACAAACGTGTCTACTTCAGGACGCAAACCGTTTGCTTCCATTTCGTTCCATAACCGAGCAGCTTCCTTTACTTCTCCCAACTTACAAGCCAATTTGATAACGACATTGTAAATGTCAAGATCGAGATGATACCCTATCTGCTTCATCTTCTCCATCAACTCCAAACACTCGTCCAAATTTTCTCTCTTCTCATGAGCCGCCATGAGATGCATATAAGTAATTTGGGACGGCATGAGCCCTTTCTTAACCATCTCATCTAACAAACTATAACACTTATCAATCTTCCCCGAGTTACAAAACCCACTAACCAATTCAGTGTAAGTCACAGTATCAGCCTCACATTCATATCTCTCCATCTCAACAAAAACACTCATCGCCTCCTCCATTCTATCTACCTTACACAACGCCTGGATCAAAACAGTGTAACAATTCGCCTTCGGTTCAAACCCTCTTCTTCTCATATCTTTCAAAACATCGTAACCATCAGCCATTTTACCAGCATTAGCATACCCACTTAGCAAATTAGTGTAATCAACAACGTCAGGCTCAAATCCAGCTTCCTTCATCTGAACCAAAACATACTTAGCTTCCATCATCTTCCCTTCCCTACACCAACCACACAACAACGAAGTAAAATAACTACGATTCGGCTTAAACCGTAACCTAATCTCCTCGAAAAGCTTTGCAGCGTCCTTAACGCTACCGTTCTTACACAACGCATCGACCAAACACGCGAACAAATACTCGTCGTCCGGTTTAGGCATTTCGTCGAGCACCTCGACGGCTTTCTTCACCATATCCGAACCCTCGAATCTCCGCACCAGAACGACGAACAGCTCCGGTTCAATCAGCTGAGGATTCTCCTTCCTCATCTCTTCGATTAAACTCCAAACGGCTCCGAACTGCCGCATTTTGCTTAAGATTTTCAACATTGATTTGTACACTTGAGAGCTGTGGCAATAGTACCCGGGCCGCTTCGCGGCCCATACGAAGAATCTGTAACCTAGATTCCCAGCATCTCCGCAACGATTCAGAACACGTTCGATCAGCCCGGGGCGGAGCTCAACGCCGGATTCGTTGAGCGCGAGTTCCAGCTTGGGGACTCTGGAGTGGAACTTACGGAGGATTCTGTACGCCTTCTCGACGTCGCTCGCGAATTCGTCGTGGTTGGGGGTTTTTGTATGTTCGTCGTGGCGCTTCTCGAGACAGACTAAGCCGGTGCCGTTGCTTCTCCGGAAGTTGGATTCGAGAGCTCTAGAAACGTGAACACTTCTGTGAGTTAGGTCAAACTGAGAGTAGAATTTGGAAGTTGCATATACGAATTGGCGTTTGCTGAGAAAACTCTGGAGTGTGTGAGAGAATCTATGCATCTCGTAAACTGTAGCATCTGATTTTTTTATTTGATTTGATTCCACTGTGTCGGATTTTATTTCGTTGAAGAAGAGAAGTATATTTGGGCCTGTGTCAGATATTTAATGGGCTTCTATCAGCGGCTGTGCGGTCCATTAAAGTAATTGGAGAGATGAAGAACTGATGGGTGGGCTCTCTGATGGTCTGCAAAATCTTCACATGGAACTACTAGTTAAACTAATATGAATTTTGAAATAATTCCTAAATATATTTTACATAGAAATTGATCATTTAGAACTTTTATTAGCTTGAACATGGAGGATCATTAAGCCAAAGGATGAATTCCCAAAGCAAAGCTGGAGGAAAACAAGATTCACACAAAGAGAAAGCTTAGATGTCTCATCAACATGTAACATTCTTCAAAAAATGGGCCCATCATAAGCCAGTTGGGTTTTACAGTTCAACTCAAATCTAAATCCATTAAACATGATAGCAAGGAGATTACTGGCAACGAAATCATGGATACATTTTAAATTATTATTTATTTCACATCAAAAACCTTTTCTAGAAATAAATCAGCAGCTATTAACAAACATTAAGGATTGTCTCATAACTAATAGTATCAAAACAAATTACAATTAGTTTAGTAAAAACCTCACTCAGTAAACTGACAAACAGGGAGATAATAAGTATCAAGCTGCCAATACTTTTGCTTGACACCTTCCCAAACTTCATCACCAAGACAATCCTTAACCGGCAACGGAATCAACTGAGTACTAAACCCCAAACTCTCAATCTCCAACGTCACCAGATTACAATACACAACATGAAAAAACGCATTACTCCCACAAAACCCATTAAAATACGAATAAACCCCATCAGGCTTCAACAGCCTCGGAAGATTCTGATGAAACTCCCACAAATCTTCATAATACTCTCCATACGTATCAAAAAAGATCCCATCGTATCCACACTCATCAAGCTCACCAACAACATCTTGCCACCTCCCAAAAACAATCCTCACATTCTCCTTCTCACCCCAACCAGACTCGATCATACGCTTATACACATCCGGATGAGCTTCGATGATGGTATGTTTGGTCGGATTATACCGTTGTATCGCTGTATCCACAAGTCCCATACCGAAACCAACGTTGAGAATCGAGCCACCGTTGGTGCAGATGGCTTTGGCGTGAGCTTCCATTAACGGTTTCTCCCAAGCCATCATCACTCCTTTGCTTTCGTTGTCCATTATCTTGTCTTCGCTGAAGGTGACTCGGTCTTGGAGATATTCTTGGTTGGAGTATTCGTTCTTGGTTTCTTTGCGAGCGATTGTTCCTAAGATAAGCTCAGATTGGATTCCGGTTTTGAGGAGGAGGTCGAATGCTTCTTGGTGTCCTGCTTCCATGGCCAAGTCTCCTGCTGAGAGGTTTGATGGAGATAGAGCGTTCCATGGAGCTCCTGCTTCGAGCAGAGCTGAGATGATCTCGGCGTTTCCGGTTTTAGCGGCGTGCATTAACGGCGTTAGACCGTTGCTGTCGAAGTGGGAAACGTCGGCGCCGGTAGTTATTAAAGTTTGAACCTTTTGCAAGTCGTTGGATTTTGCAGCCAAACATAACTGATCTGCTTCTTCCATGACTTCTGTTATTAAGAACCTGGGAACAGAGAAGATTAATACTAATTAGAAACATGTAAATAAATAAATATAGTAATTTAGCTAAAACGAATAGTAGAATAGATAATTACAATAATTGATTTCATATCGGATCTGATTTAAGAAAAACACAATGTAAACACAAACAAAGTTGCAAAGACGGATTGAATATATTAGGGCTCAGACACGCACAAACAACAAACATCAAGAAAGATTACAAGAGTGGTTTTTGGTCCCTCGAGTAAGTTTCAGCATCGAGAAATGTTTTTTTGTCATCATCGCCTCTAAATTTTTTAAAAAACTTCAACGAAAAAAGAAAAGGGGAATGGTAAAGAGAGAAGAAACCAAAAGAAGGAGGCTAGTGTTCACTTTGTCTTTGTTGCAGGGGTGAGTCGAAGGTGGAGACGTTTATGACGACAGTGGCGTCTCTACTAGCTACTTTATTTATACATCTGACGGTGGATTTAGAAGTAGGGTTTCATTGGGCCTTTATGGGCTTCTTTTGTTATATTAGTAAATATTTTAATGGGCTTATTTTGATCGACTTCGTCATTCTTAAGACTATTTCTAATGTATTTAAGAAAATCTAAGAGTAATTATTTAATTAGGAAGATAAATAAACAATTTCTACTAATGAATACAATTAAAGTAGCTGATCTAATTTCCAGATCAAGTCCTCGACTAAATATTGAGCAGAAGTAAATTATTCTTCTCTCAATCCATGGACCATGGGCACACATGATGATATTATAACGCTCTCACCGCATATAGCTAATGAACCTTTCACATTTCTTCACTCGATTTGTACTCCCTCCGTTTCATTTTAGTTGTCGTTTTAGACTTCGACACACATATTAAGAAAATATTTAATTTTGCATATTTTCAAAATAAAAACACAACTACCAATACACCTAACCACATTTCAACCAATAGAAAAATATATTAAAATAAAAAATCAATAAATTTTGCATTGAAACTATAAAACGACACTTATTTTGAAACGAAAATTTTATTCTACAACGACACTTAATCTGAAACGGAGAGAGTAGAATTTTTGTGTGATAGGCTGTAACATTAACATTTTCGAAGGTTTAAAAGTTTTATAGAGGGAACATGCAATTATAATCATTTTAAAGTTCTTCTATATTTGTGCGAGTTCACACATAACTTCACACTAGAAAGACAGTAATGTTATTTTTTTAGTCTCGGACTTCATGTTTAGACTGTATATCAAGATCTTTTTTCTCCACGTTGTGGTCTCACTTATATGATAAATTTTCACTATTCCATTTCAAACAATATATGATTTCTCATTTCTTCGTCCAAAACCCAAATGCGAATCTCAGTTCATCGCTCATAGTCATACTTGTCCATTGTGCTATAATTTTAGCATACAGGCCACACCGTTGCTCATTTGTAGTGATTCATTCTGTGTGGGGGATTAAAAAACTATGATAATTGGTTTAGGAAATGGATTAGTGAGTCTGTATTTAAGGATTAGTGATCCACTACTTTAGTGTTATAGATTAATTAAATATAAACGACCAACCAATACAAAAAGAAAACAAATCCAAGAGTAGGCTAGGTAAGTACGATTTAACTGGTAAACACAAAAAAAAAAAGAAGAAAATAGATGTTTTGAGAAGAGAGCTCATATTCTATGGGTGTATAATGAGTCTATCATGCCCAGTTAATGAGCAGATCAGAATTTTTTGATTCTTGTATTTTATAATCACTGCTCTCTTCTCCGATCGAATTTGAAAAGAAAAAAAAAATCACCATAAAAAACAAAAGAAAACGTTTGCAGCGAGACTAAAAATAGCTCCGCAATGATAACCATGAACTTATAAACGTAAACTGAATGAGAATAAGAGACAACCGGAGCAAACAAAACAGATGGCGAGTTATGGAGACAAAAGTGTTGAGTGGCTATTTATAATACCGACGGTGGTTCTAGTTAGTCTTCTATGCTAGGGTTTCATTGGGTTATTTATGGGCTTTTAAATATATGGAACTGGTATATGAATGGGCCTTATTTTATGGGTCTTATAAGACCATAGTTGTGATGAAAGGCCTCACCCTAACGTGCTCCACAATTCCATGCTCGTGTTCACTATTTATGCTCAAGTATGTCACACTCAGTTTGGAATATGTGCATGTCATGTGTATTACTATTATATAATTATGTGAAATTTTTAATAAAAGCGTACGCTATAAACATTTTCAAATGCATCTTATCATGAACAAATAAAAGTAACTTTAGATTGTTGAACTTTTTGACACTAAAAACAATTCAAAGACCACAGTAACTGGATTTAATTAGTTGACGACAAACCAAGTTCCCATTTCTTATTCGCCATCAAATAATTTCTATTATTAACTGCATTAGTAAAATTCAAGTTTATATCACAAGTTTCTAAGATTCATATAGTATCACGAAAACTCCCTTCTTGTATTAAAAATAGTTACTCCCTTCGTTCCACTAAGATAGAAGTTTTGAGATTTTTTTTTGTTTCATGAAGATAAAAGTTTGTAGTTTCCAATACAAGTTTTTTACTTGTTTACCCATATTACCCTTATTAACTATTAAAAGAAACAATTAAATAATATTATTTGTTTTGTAATTATAAAAAGAGACAAATATTATTTTTGGTATTGTAAAAGTATTCTTAAACTGTATGAAATGTTTAAAACTTCCATCTTAGTGGAACGGAGGAGAGTAGAAACAACGGTAGCTTTACATCCTTTTTTGTTGTTATTAACTTAAAAGCATCATTTTCTTGAATCTTCTTCATGTTGTTTTTCTACAAAGCATTAGAATAAAGAGACACGGGTGATTTGATGGCTTGTAAACAAGAAGAGCCACCAAAAACATGTGCAAGACAAGATTTTCCGTAGAACCATATACAAGTTCACGTTTCAACCTAGTTTGGTTTATATTGTAAGGAAAATAACCTATACGTAATTACCTTGCTATTTTCTTAGCAAACAAAACGGTTCATTTATATTTGGTCTGGCTGTTGTAAGTGTTTATAGGTCGACGACTAGTCGTTTAAGTTTATCACAAGCACTTAGTTACGTAACAGATTGTTCAATTATAGATTCACCAAAGACTCTAAGGGAGGAAAGCAAAAGCATTTGAAAAGGAAAAGAAAAAGCGAGATTGATAGATTTCTTGAAGAAATTTAACTTTTGCTTCTCTTTCTAAAGCCATTTTTTTGAACGAATTTTAGACATCTTGGAACTCTTACACCCCTCTCAAGTTTTCTTATTACTTTTATCAAAAACATCCTTATATTTGATGCACTAATTAAAGTGTTTGTTATTGTTATATAAGCACAGTACCATATAAACTACTCCCTCTGTTTCATATTACTTGTCGTTGTAGGGGAAAAATTTCGTTTCAAAATAAGTGTCGTTTTAGAATTTCAATGCAAAATTCATTAATAAGATTCATAGGTAATTGTGTTTTTATTTTTCTATTGGTTGAAATATGGTTAGGTGTATAGGTAATTGTGTTTTTATTTTGGAAATATACAAAATCATATGTTTTCTTAATATGTGTGAATAAACCTAGAACGACAAGTAATATGAAACGGAGGGAGTAATACTCAATTCAAGTTTTTCATACTTGTCGAATAAATAGATGTGTAAAGTAAGGAGCGCTTTGTTAAGAAATGACTAGTCGACCTATGATATTATAAAGTCATAAGACCATTCCTATAATGTATATCCAGATTTGGTATAAAAAAATAAGCAATCCACATGTTCAAAATCGTATACGTTAAAGCACAATAAAGCGAACGTGGAGAACCATGTCTAGTGAGCATGAAACACTATACCAAAAGTTTAATAAAAGCAATATTACGATAGGGATGCAACGTTGTCTCGAACTATTTTATAATATTACATTCCAATTTAGTATTTTCTTACGGCCATTGAAAAGTAATCGTCAAATGAAATTTTGTAACCAAATCTTATGTGCTTCTATCGTGCAATATTTTGATTTGGACTTCCTATACTGATGAACTGCCACGATTACGTTCTACGAATTACGCGCGGTTAATGATCAATGGATAGTATTTGAATGATCGAATCTGGACCAATTCTATTATTTTATTTTATCATGCACACACTTCTCACTCAATCAAATCTAGAGTTTCTGTAGCACTTATGCTATTTCATATTTCAGTAAAATATAAATGGTATGTGGTAACCAAAATATTCTCCAAATAACCCATTTAAAACATATAAGTAAATAAGAAGAGAAACTTTTGTAGTTTGTATATACTTCCCTCCATTTCGATTTAACTGTCGATGTAAAGAAAAAATTTTGTTTCAAAATAATATCGTTTTAGAGTTAATAAGATTCTTTATTTTATTTTTTCATTGGTTGAAATATGGTTAGATGTGTAAGTAATTATGTTTTTATTTTATAAATATACAAAATTATTTATTTTTTTAATATATGTGCATAAACCTAAAATGATAAGTAAAATGAAACGAATGGAGTACTATAACATATATATATATTCGGACATAAAGTAGCCTATGCCTTACCTTTTTTACAAAACAAATATTAAAGACTATTAATACATAAGTAATATTCCCGTTTGGTCGATGACGACGCAGTATTTGTAAATCTCAAATGACGTGATCTTTTATCATTGACGGATTCTGACGGACCGTTACAACGGTACTATCAACGCATGCACGTGTTGAGCTCTGCTGGACTTGTCTCAGCACCAAAGCTTGTCGTAAGTTCAACAGCTTATCGTGGAGAAGTTTATGTTCCAATCTTAGACAATCACTTTCCATCTTTGCATGTTGACAATGGTGCATAACGTACCGAAGCCGGTTCACTAGGTCCCGGTTTTCAATATTGAGCTTGTTAAGTTGGCTTCTCACCTCTTCTACGTGTTTTTGTTTCCTGAGCCTGGACCGTCGAGCAGATTCTCTGTTTGATCTTTTTCGTTTCTTTCGACGCTCATCTTTATCCGGAAGAAAAACGTTGATCAACCCAGTTTGGTTAAAAGGTTTATCTTCCAAACCGGGATTGAGATTGTTTTTGTTTTGACTTTGACATGGGTTTGTTTTCTCTAAACCGGGATTTACTTCCATGGGACACACTAGTGAATCAAAGATGGAGGAAAGATCTGGTGAATCGTCCCATGGAGTCAATCCAGATTCCAAAGCCGAGCAATTACCGGGTTCAGATGAGAAAACCGGAAAAATCGAAGACATGATAATTCTCTAACCAAAGTGAAAAAAATATTTTTTCTGAAAAGGTTTAAGGAAGGATAGAAGGAGAAAAGGGAAGAATTGCATTGTAGGAGGCCCATATTTATGGACAGACTTCTTGTGCCCTAAAAGAGGGTATTTTCGTCTTAATAACATAACATAAGGTTTCTTTTACGTTTTCCATAGTTCCAGAAAAATGTGTAAATGGTTTGAGTCAGGAGAGCGACAGTATGTGGACATGTGTAACTATGAGAGTAGATGTTGCTCAAAGCAAAACTAGAGAGACCGTCTTTTTCATTCTGCATTTTTTATGCATTTACCTTTATTCCGAATATTCGGGTTCCAACATACTTGAACAAGTCGCAGACTCAAAAATAAAATAATTCACAAAAGGATTGAAGTATGGAAGATTTACTTTTTATTTATATGTTCATAACATCAACTCACCTGTGGATACTCATCCCTACCGATGATACAATATATTTTCTTGTGGGGGATTAAAAAAAAAAAAAAACAGTTTTGGTTTGGTTTGGATAAACAGCTTTTAGTAGTGGAAAATGACAACAGGAACAAAAACAAAGATATACTGGATTGCTTCGGAGAATATGTAAACTGAAGTCCTATTTCTCTCTAGTGTAATTGCAATATGGTGAAGCGAATATCTATCTAATTATTAGACGATAGTTTGTTGAATATATTATGGTTACATAAAGGCATCTTAAATCCCAATCCATATTTTACTCTAAAATAAAATGAAAAATTAGATAATGAATAAAAAATAAAAACTTATTCAGTTTATAGAATAATAATTTTTTTTTTGTTTATTATTTAGTTTTCAATTATTTTTTAAAGTAAAATATGGACTGAAGTTGAAAATGCATGGTAACTCATAATTTTTGTATGATATGCCAAACAGGTAACTATTGATGGACTATAAATTCTAAAAGTGAATTCACAGAAGAAAAAACTGTGATAGTAATTAAAATACAGCATGTGTGGATTCGACCGCGTAGGAAAGATAAAACCATGCATGGGCATGGCCCTTTTATGCTATTTCAATGAGAATTTTTCTTGGAATATAACTTCATTTAGTCTGGAACTTAACTAGTTTTATTAAACACTAAATAGTGGAAACGATATCAACGAGTATGTATTAAACGATATCAACGAGTATATATTAAGTTCCTATACTGATATCTTAGACCATGATTAACTCTAGAACCCCATTTGGGGTTCTAGTTTTTTTTATTTTTTTTTATTTTTTTTTAAATTTGATTTTTAATTTTTTTTTAAAAAAAAAAAACGAACCAATCGCGGGTCGCCACGTGTCAATGGGACCCGTAAACTGTGTAAGAAACTCTTAAGAACCGGTTCTTATTTAAGAGTTTTAAGAACCAGTTCTTACACTATTCATGAGACTCGTCCCCCTAAGAACCCTTCTAAGAACCCCCTTTAATCATGCTCTTAATACACATCTTTAACCCAAATTTCTAAGAGAGTTTCTTGTACTATTCGCGGGTCCAATGATATATGGAGCTCGTGAACAGTGCAAGAAACGGGTCCAAAAACTTTTAAATAATAATCATTTATTGTACTATTGGCATGTCTCACTAAAACGTATTGACCTGCAATTTTTTTTTAAAAATCAAATAAAAAAATAAAAGTAAAATTGCAAATGGAGTTTTAGGGATAATGATGCTCTAAGTTCCTAGACTGATCATGTGAAGCTGCTAGCCTGTCGATCTCTTTCTTTTTCTCTTCGTAGTTTTCCAACCATACATTAATGTTGCGTTATATACTTTTAAGAACTGACGGGCACGGTTTGTTTCCTTTTTCGATGACGATACGTATAACGTTTTCTAAAGAGAGTTGTCTTTAGACTTTAAGTTTGGTGCGCGCACTGTATGATTTAGTTCTTCAAATGCTGTTAACACTTCATGCTGCAGATAAACATTATCCGACATTCCGTCAAGCCAGCACGTGCTTGAAAGTTATCTATCTACTATTTATATTCTGAATACCCGTTACGTTCATGTATACGTTTGTAACTTTTAACTTACGTAGCCGTCCATGAAAACATTTTAAATATAGTGATTATTTTGCATAGTAACCTCTACGTTATTAGAGCAGCATTAGAGCAGCAGCATTAGAGTATCTCTAATGAAAATTTATTTAGAACTCCAATAGATATAACCTCTTATTGGAAGTACTTGTTCTTATAGGTAAAAACTGAGTTCTAAAAGAAAAATATAATATTTCCTCAGTTTCATAAAAGGTGTCTTGTGTCATTTAAATATTTATCTGACTAAAATGTATTTAGATTTTCATTAATGGTATCGATCTATTTAACTAATAGTATTTTAAATAAATAATTTTTTATAATTTTAATATATTTTATAATCAACAGTAAGCTGGAATTAAGTATAAATTACATTATAATTATAAAATAACAATTTTTTATATAACAAGAAAAAATTATTTAAATGACATTTAATATGAAACAGAGGGAGTAATATTGTAACTACATGATTATATATTTAATTTTAGAACCTGTTGAAAAACTAACAAAGTAATATATGTTCTTTTACTATTTCATCGGTTTTTAAGAGTTCATATTTAAGATTTTTTTTACTTCTTTCTCTTTATGTTTTTATGATTTTATCTTTTTAAATAAAAAATCTAAAAACTCTTACTACAAACTAACGTCGTTGGAGGTGTTAGGTATTATGAACTGATTGTACAAAAAAATAAATAAAAATGAAGTGTATAACAGTATCAAGGCGTGATTTTGGATACCAAGCCATAAATCTCTTTGGACAATTTTATTTGAGAATATTCTTGGAGTTAGTTTTCTTAACGGCAAAGCTGGGTTCAAAGCACTGAAGCAGCCCTATGTACCCTAAAAATACAAATTTTTAAAACAAAAGAATGACAGACACTTTCTACTTTATACATGTGCACACATCACACACCAACTTTCCTTTTATCTATAAACTATATATTTTACCAGGTAATCAAAGTTGAAGTCAGTTTTCCTCAATCTAAAAGAACTTGTCACAAATTCACCCATCAGAAATTCATCAATAAACCAAAATTAACTACTGAATACTTTACCTGAAAAAATGCTTTTAAATTTTCCAAAATCACTATTTTTGTTACAACTAGGTTCAAGGTAGCAAATCTTACAAACACCAAGATAACCTAAAAATTAAACTATTGAATTTATCCTTTACTAGTGGATTGGATTCTTAACATAAATAAAATATTAATTAAAAAATAAATATTCTAGTCAAATAATGATAGTCTAATGGTAAAACTGTTTGAAGCATGGCGTAAATCCGATTATCTTAGATTTGATTCATCATGGAAACAAAGTTATTATTAATTAACTAGTATTAGCTTGGATTTTAACCCAAACTGTTTGTATGAATTCAAAAATCAGTAATAGACGATTTGGCTATCCCTGGCATCAGTTGTAATGCATTCAAAATTTGTGTCGACAATGTGATATCTAGTTTATTATGTAATAATACTAAATTGACTGGATCAGCCAGTTAGACATATTAAAATAATTATCACAATACATTATTTAATGTATACTTCTAATTTTACAAGATGTTGGTGATATTATAGGGAAATAATAACAAGACCTGGAAGACAAAAATAAACGCAAGCTGTTTTTGAAATGGACCAAACATGCAATTCATATGATAAAGTATAGGCCCAAGTGTAGTGAAGGCATATGGTCAGGATGGTTGATCTTGATTTTGATTTACAAGATCCACTACAAAGAATCAACAAGAAAAATCAAATAAAAAACAGTTGAAAATAATGCTAACACGCATATGATGTGTGCGTGTAGATATAAAATCTTTTCATGTTTGAAACGAATCTTGCGGAGCCCCTTTTTCCTCTATTATTGACCAGACTTTTTGTTTTGTTTTGCAGAATATGTCGTGCGGGAAGTGTTGTTATCATTTCTATTGGCCCTTCTTAATTATTATATCAACCACTTTAAAAAGTGAAGATGATTTTATAACACTGTAACTGTATTTGATGAAATATTACATCACATCTTCAGCAAAAATGTACAGTGATGAAAACGTCAAACAAAACACAGTACTATCTCCATTCATCTTGTTCGCATTACAATTTGTATAGTGATTCTATCACCACCTCATATATATTTAAACATATAAGCGAAAATCTCACACACCTATATGTAAAATAATTACATAAATGCAACAAAAGATGGTAAAGAATATATACAAATAACCAAACACAGTTCGAAGTAATTAACCAGTCAATTATCAATTTCAACCAGAAAATGGATACAAAAAAAAAGACAAAGTAACTACAACACTCACTAGTGACACTGCAGTTAACTTCACATGCGAATCATTAGGTGAATCTCTTAAGAGTATGCAGATACATCATAAGATATAGTTGACTCCACAGTGATCAAATTCACTAGAAACTGCCTGATTAATTAACCCAAAACAATCGTTATTTTTTTTATTTTTCTCTTGTCAGCAGTATATATGAATACAACTCAACTTAAGCATATAATAAATATGCATGTGCGTGTTTGGTATGGTAATGGTTTCATGACGCACACTTACTCGAGATTACATGGCTCACGTTTCTGCTGAACTTGTATCTCATCGCAGGTTTTCTCTATAAATACGCTTCAAATATAAAACTTAAAAGTCTCATATATCTTTCTCCTCTCTTTAACTCAATATATATTCTCTCGATATATTTGATCTGATCTCCATAATAATAACAAAAATTGTGTAGTATTTAGTCAATCAAAAAAAATGGCTAAGTTCATTACTTTCTTCTTCATCATTGCCCTCTTCCTCTGCTCCACGCTAACATATGCATCAGCCCGGCCCATTTCAACCTCCGTTTATCCGGATGAAATCTCCGTTGAGGTTCTTCAGCCTCACCCTCACTCTTCTTGTTGTACACAAAAACACATACTCCATCCGTTTCGATAGGAAAAAAAAATTGTTTCAAAATAAGTGTTGTTTTAGATTTTGCAAAATTTATTAATAAGATTCTTCATTTTAATTTTTATTGGTTGAAATATGGTTAAATGTATAGATAATTGTGTTTTTATTTTGGAAATATACAAAATCATATGTTTTTGTAATATGTGTGTATAAACCTAGAATAACGAATAAAATGAAACGGAAGAATTACTAATTAATAAATAGGGTTGAGATACAATATACTCATGCGCGTATATTTTTTTTGTTATGAGCAGAAATTAGAACAAGGAGAGGAAAACTGCGAAGGTGTTGGAGAAGAAGAGTGCGTCTTGATACGAAGAACTTTAGTTGCTCACACTGATTACATCTATACCCAACACCACAATCCTTAAATGATTAGTTACTTTATAATCTTTTAAACAATTCGGTAATGATATTGTGTTATTGTAATTTTTTTATTATCAGTCAAACTACATCACATTTGTACTCATGGCTGCCACTTAATATGAATATACTATGGGTTTTGATTATCAGCTAATTATTACTTCATCCGTTTTGTATTAATTGTCATTTTAGTTTTTAAAATTTATTTCATTATAAAAATTGTTTTATACTTTAAAGATAAAATATTAAATATTTTTTTCAGTTTTTACTCTTACTTTTAGTTCGTTAATTAATAAAACTAAATAAAATAGTATACTTCTTATGTATCACTTTAAATGATATTTTAAGATTTATTATTATTTTAATTTAAGTAATGTTTTCAATTTTTTATGTAAAATATAATGTTATATAATGTTTTTGACTATTTGTATTATGCAGTATGATTTTTTATTAATTGAAGTAGATGTAATGTTTTCAATTTTTTATGTAAAATATAATGTTATATAATGTTTTTGACTATTTGTATTATGCAGTATGATTTTTTATTAATTGAAGTAGATGTAATTATTATTGTTTTTAGACAAACAAGAAAGATTAAATAAAAAATTTATAATTTCTTAATAGGTGTACAAAGATCTTAAAATTCACTTATTTTGATACAGATAAAATATTTAATTATGGATAAAACATCAAATTTAATTATTTCTTAATTCGTTTGTTGAGTAGTGTGAATATGTTCTTGTGTGCATACATAACAAGTTTTTATATTTAATGAGTCTTAGTGGAACCACACAATCTAATTAATCTCATCCCTTCATTACTTTCATTTTCATGTCTTAAATGAAAGTAGCTGACTTTCTTGTGGAAATAAATCCTCTACTTTTCGTATATCACCAGTTTTATTTCCATATCTCGCAACGCATTAATTAAAGATAATAAAAGCATACACCTATCAGATAATGACACATCTCCATCTATGGATGTGTAGACATACATAGTTTCAGATCATTGTGTGGATGTTAAAAACATAACCACAAACTTATCAATAACAGCTAGGTCAATACACATGTTTTAACAAACTCTCTTTTTCCCTGTTAACATTTTTCAAAAACTGGTCATATGTGAAATATATAAGTGATATATAATGATTTTGATACATCAAACTGAAATAGTTTATTATCAGTATCAAACGGAAAATCATCAACGTTGGATTCCTTTTGAGTATATAAGAAACAAAATTAGAAAAATACTGCCATAAGAGTTATGGAGAAGGTCAAAATCAGATCACGAGTAAATTAAAATTAAAAAAAGAAGAAAAAGACATGGAGAAGAAACAAAGGTCGGTGACATATTTATTTATGGTCCCTTTGTCTTGTCTTGTCATTTCCTCGTGACTCGTGGGTAAGGCGTTGACAACAAAGATATTAAATCTCGTCATACAAAAAGGCTTCTTAATGGGCCAAAAATAAAATTTTATAAAGTTAGGGTTAAGCCCATTTAGAAGTTAGCACGTGATAAAGAAACTGTAATAATGCGAATGAAACCCCTTAGGAGATTTTTAAGACGGCGACCGGATAGTTGCGCAAGCGGCGGCGATTGATTTCGATCTGAAAGAATGTTTCGGAGGAACAGATTCTTGTCTCTTCCGATGGTGGTTGGAGCTGTTGTGTAAGTCCCCGTTTAATCATCACTCATCTGACTATTGCTTCATATGATTCTTCGCGTTTCTTCCTCTAGATAACGTTTATTTCGGAAGATCTGGTAGTTCATTACTTAAAAATGTTCTTCCTCTTAAGTGATAAGTTAGATTGTGTTTCATTGAAAGCCCTTAGGTTTTGTAAGAATGGATCTGAACATTGTGAGCTTTCGTGATGTGGAATTTGTGTAGCGATCTGAATAGGTTATTTTCTTGATTATTGTTATTTTGCAGGATTGGTGTCGTTTCAGGTAAAGCCATATTCGGTCCTCCACTAGATCAGTACTGGAAGGAGAAGCTCGAAGGAGAAGCTGCTGCAAAGGAAGCTATTGAAAAGAGCTCAGATTAAAAGCCTTTTTAAGAAGCATCATCTCCCTGAACCGTTTTGGGGTTTATGACCAGAGAGTTATGTAAATCACAGATCATAAACTAAAGAGCTTCGATAATTGTTTGCAAAATCCTATATAAGCCAGAAAGTGTAATAATGTTTGCATATTACGTTTTTTTTTACATATCTTCTTCCTCGGAGTAAGTCAAAACCCTTTTGACCCCATTGGATTACAGTTTATAGACGTGAAAACTAACCTAAGAAAAGTTTTTTTTAACATGAAATCGTTATGTCGTCAACTTCGATATAAGCAAAACTTGTTCATTCTCAAATTTCCGGATTTCAATGGAAAGGAAAAAAACTTTTCCACTTCGGTATGATCCGGTTAATCTCTTACAAGTTACGACAATACAACAAAGAACATGTTGGAAAAAAATTTGAGGGTGAAATGACGTTTAATACCGTTGCTGAATTCGTAACAGAATACTTTTTCTTCTCTCTGTTTATCTCTCTCGTCTTGCTCGAGATATCTTTACGTATTGAGTTATCAGATAATAGAGTTTGTTGCTATAAAGGTTTGGTTTTGTTATTTGGAAAATAATCTAAAAAAGTAGAAACATGTGCCATACATTGTTTTTGTCATCCAAATATATTATATAACTGAAGAAATAAAGAATACAATACGTTATATTCACATCAAACAACACTATGCCTAAGATGATACCTAGGAACATGTATATGAAATTATCTCTAGAAGTATATGTTAAAACCAAGACGTCTCTTACAGCACTGTGCAGTCTCTTGCAAATTGTTAGCCGATGCAGAAACCATAGAAGAACTATAGCTACTGCTTCAGACTTGAAGTAGGATGAATGATACAAATTTCTATAAGCAGTTGGATGCATTCTTCATTAACAGTCAACCTACGCTTCCTCTCTGAAAAGATTCTATCCACAATGCATCTATCAGAAACTTTGCAAGTACATTTTGCATTGAGAGTGATTCATGACTTATCAGATTCTATCCACATTAATGCATCTATCAAATACTTTGCGAGTACATTTTTCATTGATAGTGATTCATGCCTATAAGTCATCAATATACTGTATCAGTCCAAAAACTTAAATGCTATTTTTCAAAACATTTTGTCAATAAGAACCATTATTTAACAATGTAATTTCTTTGTTCTGAAGATAAGAACGTTCCTTGTTTTCAATAATTTCCAAGCTAGGAAAAACTTAATTTTTTCTCTCATATTGCCTATATAGATTCATCAATAATTGAACATTTCAAGCCAAATATTCTTCTTGTATCTCACCACTCTAACCATAAAATGATTTAAACGTTGCCGTAGTAGGATCAAATTGACTGGTAACCATGTTTTCCTTTTATTTAACGTTAATTCAGTTTATTATTGGAATAGAACTTAGTAGATAATAAAATAATGAATGTTAAGTCGACAAAAAGATAATAATGAATGTTAATCTAGAAAACAATAGTATCAGTATGTGTTGATAATGTTATATAACTAACTTACATCATGATATAATTAATTTTGTAAAACGTGCTAACAAATTGTTTAACTAAGTAACCAACTGACTTTTGACAAATAGTACTGCCTCTATAATAATTTCATTTACCAAAAAGTAAAATAAAATAAATTGTCTAAACCATTACAAAGAATAATGTACACATGGAATGGCTTACACCATCTCCAATGATTTACTCTATTTTTTACACTAAATTAGAGTGACTCTGTAATAGAGTTGGAGTTTGCTTTAATGGTATTCTATTTTAGAGTGAAAAATAGAGTGATGAATAAAAAAAAACAATTTATTCTATATTTGAAGTAAACTTATTTTTCACTCTATTATAGAGTGAGAAATAGAGTACCATTGAAACACTTTTACTCTAAACTCTATTTTAGAGTGAAAAAAATAGAGTGAGGTTGGAGATGCTCTTAGAGCACCATTATCTCTTTAAAAATAAGGTTTTTAAGTGGTGGGATCCACCAAAAATACAAAAAATAGGTTTTTATGTATGTAAAATAAGAGACTTTTTCTTTTTATTTTTTATATTGTTTACGGATTCCACTGACACGTAGTTGTCCACGGTTGATTTCTTTTTTTTTTTTTAAAAAGACATAAAAAAGTAAAAAATAAATAAGAACTCCAATCTGGAGTTTTGGGATAATAGTGCTCTTATATAGTGTGGTCGGACCACGTTTTGTATGTAAACCACATCAAAACATTCATGCATATATGTATACTATATAAATACACCTTTACCTGTTCATCATCCATAACACTTAATGAGACTAAAATGAGTGTAGAAAGTGCATCTTCTTCTGTAGACGAAATTTAAGAAACTGACCTGAAATGGAAACCAAACACGTAGACAGCTTGTTTCTTGCGATTCTGAAGAGTCGAGCCGTCGCGAGTCTCAACATCCACCCATAATGCCATGTGGCTTTATAACTTTGATACGTGGCATATCTGGTGTTGGCTGGATAAAACACATCATCTTTCCGAATTTACACGTTTGATTTTCTCTTCTCTTATCTTTGTTTTATTTTTTTATTTTAAGCTTTGTATGAATTTTAGGTGAATGTGGTGGTGCTCCGTAATCAGCGTCGAGCAAATCCAAGTCCTAATGAGAATTGACAGGCGTCTTCTGAATTGAGCCTTTTTCGTTTAAAATTATTAAATAATCAAAATGACAACATTTAAAGGAAGGTTGACCCCCCAAAAAAAAACGTTTATGTTAGCAACAAAAACATTTAAAGAAAATATTTGTATTTTCACTGAATCTGTATCAATTTTCATTATTCATAGTTATTTTTACTGTGAAAGTTTGATAACATTAACACTTTTAGCCGTGTGAAGTCATGATCAAATAAATTTGTTAGGAAAACTAATATTCTTTTCCAAAAATACCAAAAGATGGTAGTATAAAATGTAGGAAGTATATGTATACACATACAAGACATGTGATAAATAAATACTCCATCTGTTTCAAAATAATACATATTCTAGAGTTTTCACGCATATTAATAAAACATACTCCCTCTGTTTCAAAATGTTATATGTTTTAGGTTTTTTCACACATATTAATAAAACATATTAAATCTTAACATTAAATGTATAATTTTCTGTGATTAACTATTTCTCATAATTTGTAACCAATCAAAATTCAAAAAGTAAAATTAATTTTCTTGAAATTTACAATTTATCATTATTAACTATTAAAAATTACATTGAAAAAGTAAAAAATGTAACTTTTTGAAACAAAAGTTTTTTCTAGAAAATGGATTATTTAGAAACGAAGGGAGTAGTAAATTTCAATTATCAATGCATAGTTTTTTGTAATTACTTATTTCCCACAACTTTAAGCCAATTAGAATTCAGTTAACGCAATCAATTTTTTTGAAATTGACAAAATATACATAGAAAATATAAAAATTGGATTTTTTAGAAACAAATTTTTTTCCTCTTTTTGAAACGGAGGGAATACGATATAACTTGGGTTTTCGCTTCTTTCTTTCTCGTCCACCAACACAAGTATCGCTCCTCGTTTGTAGCTAAAGAAAAATTATTCACTATTTTCTTCCATAGAATCTCTCCATTTTTAGGATTCTTCTTCTTCCTCCACTAGTCTCTGTTGAATCAGAACCTCAACACAAAGGTATATCTTTCTCCTTTCATTTTCCTTTCTCTTTCCGTCTTGAAATTCTTGAGAAAAAAACAAGAACTAGAATTTCCTCTCTGGGGTTTTCAAGACAATTCCGATTCAGTTTCTCTCATATTTAATCTTTGTACAAACTTTTTTAATCTTTTTTTGCTTGAACTCATGAATACAATTTTGGGTTAAGCTTCTGCTTTTCAGGTATTTATTTTTCCAATGCGAGTTAATTTTGTTTGTATTTCTTCAAATTATACGAACGAGTCTTCTTCGTAAGCTAGATTTTATCGTAATCTAACAAAACTCCATAAGCTTAATTCGTTTTTAACTATCTTGAAAAATTTAGCCTTGTAAAGACTTTTAATTAATTAATCTAAAGTGAAAAAGGAGATAAATGCTTATGAAATCTGAACCCGACGATACTGGCTGCTTTCTTATTTATCTAAGAAATTATACAATTGCTATTACATATATAAATATGAAATATATATACATATATATATATATTATAAATATAAGTTGCAAAAAGTTTTTTTTTTTTAAATATATATATAAATATAACTAGTAAATAATATAGCTCCTCTTCGCATTTCTCCACTAAAAACAGGTTTATGTGTTGTTTTATATATAGGTCTGAATTTTGAGAGCTAACCAAACAATACTCGAGGTAAATAACAAGATGATGGAGATAGCTTATCAGCCTCGGATTGATTCCGAGATAGAATCACTCGTCGAGAGAATCAACCCTCCCAGGTTCGTGCTTTTTGTAGATTCTCATCAATTTAAAAACAATCATTATGATAATCCTCTTATATTAATACTGGTTTCTTTCCGTTAATTAGTGTTTGTGTAGACAACGACTCTGACCCTCATTGTACACTTGTTAAGGTAAACTAAAAGCTCTTGATGATTATTTGCTTAATTATTAATCTCTTTATTAAGCTAACAACTGATTATTAATTAACTAATTACTCCTAAAATCTTAATTGTTCATGTGTGTTGGTATACGTATAATCAGGTAGATAGCGCGAATAAGTACGGGATATTACTGGACATGGTCCAAGTTTTAGCTGATCTCGATCTCGTTATCTCCAAATCTTACATCTCATCTGATGGCGACTGGTTCATGGATGGTAAGTCATCAGCATCTTCATCCTCACATGTCATCTTGGTGGTGGACCAACTAACTATATGACATAAAATCTGATATATTTCTCTTTGTTAGTGTTTCACGTGACGGACCAACTCGGGAACAAGCTCACAGACCGAAGCCTGATTCTCTACATTCAGCAGGTTATATAATAATATTTTTTTATTTTTGTAACAATAGTCTCTTTTTAATAATTATAAATTTTAATTATTTATACATTTTTATGGTTTTATTCAGGCAATATGTTATAGTAGAAAGGGTGGTATCACAAAAGAGATGCAGAGCAATCTAAAACGCGAAGTACAGCAGCGACACGTGTCAACAGAACACACGGCGTTTGAGATAACAGGGATCGACAGACCGGGTTTACTGTCCGAGATTGCGGCCGTACTTTCCGACATAGGATGTCATGTGACTGCAGCTGTTGCGTGGACCCACCACGAGCGAGCGGCCATGGTGATTTATCTAGAAGACGGGTTTAACGGTGGGCCGATTATCGACCCAATAAGAAAGGCCCAGGTGAAGGATCATCTGGATATAGTCATGGAGGCCCATCAAAGAGTGGGCGATGAGTCTCGTGTCGTCGTGAGTGTGGTCGAGGCTAAAGGAGCTCCGGTCGGGTGGGCCCACACTGAGCGACGGCTTCACGAGCTGATGTATGCTGAGGGAGACTACGAGAATTGCTTTGGCTGCGACTGCTGCAAAGGAGACAGGTGCGTAGACGTTACGGTCTGTAATAAAAAAAAAAAATTAAAAATATATTGTTAATTTGTTATTATATCATTTTTGGTTTAGTTACATGCCACATGATATGTAACAGGTGTGATGCGCTGTGGAGGGGAAGATGCGAGAGGATACACGTAGCGATCGAAGCATGCAATGGTTATTCAATGGTGAATGTGAAGTGTAGAGACAGACCAAAACTACTGTTCGACACGGTATGTGCGTTAAAAGAATTACAATTCGTTGTGTTTCACGCCGTCGCCGGAGCTAGGGGCTCAACGGCGGAGCAAGAGTATTTCATAAGGAAGAAGAACGGTTGCACGTTAGAAACGGAAGGACAAAGGGAGAGACTAAGGCATTGTTTGGTAGCTGCGATATCGAGACGCGCTTCACGCGGGTTCAAGCTTGACGTTCGGACAAAGAACAAGATGGGTTTGTTGTCGGATGTGACGAGAGCTGTGAGAGAGAACGGTTTGTCGATAACGAGAGCAGAGATGAGTACTCAAGGTGAGAATGCGGTTGGTTCGTTTTATGTTGCGGGGGTGAACGGTGGTGAGAAGGATGCGAATGCGGTTGAAGCGGTTGTAAGAGAATTGAGTGGAGTGGTTGTCTCGGCGGTTAAGACAGCTGGGATGGTGTCGACGAGGTTAGGTTCGTCGAGTGATGTGGAGGAGGAAAACAGAGCTAAGTCGTCGATTGGGAGATTGTTTTGGTCGAAGTTGGGGAGATTATCGACGTCGATCAGATCCTTGTGAAGTGTCTTGTTCACGTGATTATCATTGCAAATATAGCTGAACTATGATTGTGTTTTCCTGAATGAAATGTAATTAAAAGGGATGGGATTTAGTTTTGACATATCACATAATGAAATGGATTTATTAAACCAAAACTGTAACAATTAGCCTAACAAAACTACATTTTCATTTTTTTTTTTCTTTTTCTCATAATAGAAGATTGTGAAGAAAGAGCAAATTAAAAGTGGTTCAAGAAATCAGTAGGAGGCAACTAGAAGTTTCGCAGAGAAATAGCAGCTAGATAAACTATTCGAACTCTAAACGTTAACAAATAATTATTTTATCTTTCATATATTTTATATTTATATTAAATATCTTCGTTTTTTAGTTTTAATCATTAAACTATTTAGATTATAAAGGTACATATACAAGATAAAATAAATTAGAATTTTTTTGAACTTTCACTACAATTATTGCTTAAGTTAGAGGTGTTAATGGAAGATATATTTATAATGGTTATTAAAATTTATAGAATATAATGTTATTAATTTATAAATTCTTATATTCTCACTAACATATAATATTAATGATTCGATGATTTTATAATTTTATACAAAATCATCTATTATTCAAAAAGTTAGATTTAAAAACAATTGTTAATTAGATTTAAAAATAATTGTTATTGAGAATTATATTCTTAAAAATTTGACGCACAAAAATATTTTGAAAATAATATATATATATATATATATATATTTCCAAGATTCTTAAAATTATTATAGTACTTTTTTTTTTTTTCACAACACACCAAATTTTCTCAATCTCTTTCCAAATTTATTAAACCTTTCGACTTTTAGAATCAATACTCTATATAAATCTAACCCCAATTAACACTTTTTAGTCGGATTTAATCGCAAACTAGACATTAATCCGGCCGGGTTAATGTCAAAAACCAACTAAAAATACAGGTTAAAAATTATATTAAATCGTTAAAAACACGGGAACCATCGACCGAATGAACTAGTCAAACCCTAGTTTGTATATAAATCAATTTTTCAAATAAAATACTTAATTTTTCTTTTTTTAATAGAAAATAAGGTTTGTGAATGTTTAATAAAGTATCAGTGTCTCATATTTTTCTTTTGATGTTTCTACAACTCATAAATTACAAAATTCACATAGTTACATTTTCATGTGAAGATATTGTTTTTGTCTACTTTTCACATCGTTTAAATACTATTTCATAATCACTTGTGTTGATGACTTTAACAATTAAAACATTAACATTTGTAAATTTTTTATAAATTTATAAAAGAACAAAACACTTAACTTATTCTTGCTTCTCATTCCATTCCATAAACAAATGAAAACTTATTTTACATGATCTTTTTTTTTTTTCTTGTTTGTAATTTAAGCTTCATTTGTTTGTTTTTTTTCCTTCTGTGCAGTATACTGTGTAAGAGAATGATCAAGAATTCAGTTATACCAAATAACCCGATCGAATCGGGTCGAATCATAATAGCTCATTATTTAAAATATTTTTAGTTTATTAGTTGTCCAGCTTTTAAGATACTGTTTTAATAGATTTAGATAAATTTATAATGATTTAGATCAAATTAAATTAATTTTAATTAATATAAAATAATTTAAACCGATCTGAATTTATAAATTAAAAAAATATTTTGGATATGTCAATATGCCGTCAAAGCCGACTTTTAAGACATTGAGTTAAACTTTTAATAGAACTGATGAAGAAAAAAAAAACTTTTAATAGAAACATAAAATCTGATGTTTATCATCAAACCCGGCCCAATAGATTTTTCTTTGTTCGTCGGTTTAGATTTTCTTTAGTTTAACTACAGTTAAACCAACTCTGTTCCGGTCCGGTTCTTAAAATACTGATTTATAGAGACCTTCATAAACCCTAATAAATCTTCTATTCGTCGTCGCATTCTATTTTGATTTTGAAGAGCCAAAGTCTTTCTCCTTCCCTCAAATCGAAGAACAAAAGCCCTTCCTTCCTTCATCGCAAGTAACCTTGGATTTCTAAGTAGTGAATTTAGCGGCGCGACGAATAAGCAACCATGGCGAATTTGGATTTGGAGCAGCATTCATCCGAAAAGGAAGAGATGAAGAAGACGAAGAAGAAAAGATCCAGAGACAAAGCGAAGATACTAAAGCAGCTAGCAGCGACGGAGGTCGAAGAGCCAAAAGCAATAACAGATGAAGAAGAACCGAAGAAGAAGAAGAAGAAGAAGAAACTAAAGCAGGTAGCGATGGAGGATGAAGAGACCGAAGCAATCAGTGATGAAGAACCGAAGAAGAAGAAGAAAAAGAAAGAAGTGAAGCTCGAAGAAGAAGAGGAAAGAGACAAGGTGGAGGAAAAAAGTAGTGGAAACGGTATAATGACTAACGAAACGTTTGAGTCATTGGGGTTATCTGATAACACTTATAAATCTATCAAAGAGATGAGATTCGCACGCATGACTCAGGTTACATAACTGGAATTGAATATGATGTCTTTGTATGTCTAAAAGGTTCAACCTTTACTATACCCATTTATAAATGTTCCTTGTAGATTCAAGCTAAAGCAATTCCACCGTTGATGATGGGGAAAGACGTACTTGGAGCTGCCAGAACCGGTTCTGGAAAAACCTTAGCTTTTCTTATACCAGCTGCAGAGCTTCTGTACCATGTTCGGTTTACTCCTCGCAATGGAACCGGTGTTATTGTGATTTGTCCAACAAGAGAGCTTGCCATTCAGGTTTATATTCTTTGTCTCAATACTAAACTTTTCTTTCACTACTGAATGATACTCAAACGTCATTGATGTTTCAGTCATACTTAGTGGCGAAAGAGCTTCTTAAGTATCATTCACAGACCGTGGGGAAGGTTATTGGTGGTGAGAACAGAAAGAAAGAAGCTGAAATTCTCGTGAAAGGTGTTAATTTGTTAGTAGCTACCCCTGGAAGACTTCTCGATCACCTTGAGAATACTAATGGATTTGTATTCAAGAACTTGAAGGTATAACAAACAAAAAAACTCTGATTTTCAGTTTTTGGATACTATTTGCCTCTTTTGGCGTTGTCATGGTTTTATGTTAACGCAACTCAACTCTTATTCTGTTTTAAACTGCAGTTTCTTGTGATGGATGAGGCTGATAGGATACTGGAACAGAACTTTGAAGAAGACATGAAGAAGATCATTAACCTTCTACCAAAGGTATTCTCACGGCTTGCATAACTGAAGTAACTAATGATTCAATAGGAACACAATATCTAAATTGGCTTTTTATTTGCTACAGACAAGGCAGACGTCACTTTTCTCCGCCACACAGACTTCCAAGGTTTGTTTTGTTTACTAATCAGTAAGTATAGTTCCGTCTCTTATTAAGATTGGTTACATTAAACAAACAGGTTGAGGATCTTGCTCGTGTGTCACTTACGTCACCTGTTTATATTGATGTGGATGAAGGAAGAAAAGAGGTAGCAGATTATCACATTTTACTTCATTCCTAGAAACAGGTGTTTTTTCTTTTAAAAAAGAAAAATGGAAATTGAAAACTGTAGGTTACAAATGAAGGCTTGGAGCAAGGTTACTGCGTTGTGCCAAGCGCCAAGCGATTACTCTTCTTAATCACCTTCTTGAAGAGGTTTCATGGGAAGAAGAAGATCATGGTGTTTTTCTCCACTTGCAAATCGACAAAGTTTCACGCGGAACTCTTTCGTTACATCAAAATAGATTGCCTCGCCATTCATGGAGGGATGGAGCAGAGCAAAAGGACTTCAACATTTTTCCAGTTCGTAAAGTTGGAAACTGGTGTCTTATTGTGTACTAATGTAGGTGCCCGTGGTCTTGACTTTCCACATGTGGTATGTTTTTCTTCCTTTTAACAATTTTATAAATGTTGGAAGTAGTCTTATTAGTTGGTTTGGTCTTTGATTGAACTTGTCTCTATTTGTTTAGGATTGGATTGTGCAGTATGATCCTCCAGATGATCCTACGGTATGTTACTTATAAATATAAATTTTTACTCATATAGGGCTCTGATGTATCTTATTTCCTTTAAATATTTAGGAATATATTCATAGAGTAGGTAGAACAGCTCGTGGAGAGGGAGCAAAAGGGAAGGCTCTGCTTGTCCTAACTCCAGCGGAGTTGCAGTTTATTCAGTATCTCAAGGTAATTTTTTCATCAAATGGAGCTTTGATGACTTTGTTGTACAGACTATAACTGAGTGAAGAATCTAAATTATTGCAGGCAGCGAAGATTCCTGTTCAAGAACATGAATTCGAGGAAGAAAAGTTGCTCAACGTGCAGGCTTTTCTGGTAAAACGTTTGGCTATCTCTGTGAAAACTTTATATACGTTCAAGAGCATAGAGATTTGTTTTAACTAAAATGTTTTTTCTTTTAAATCTTTTGCAGGAGAAGACGATATCTGAAAACAGTGCATTGAGCGTGTCAGCAAAAGAAGCATATAAGACTTACATATCAGGATATGATTCCCACTCTATGAAAGATGTCTTTAATGCTCACCGGCTCGATCTCAAGGTAAACCAAAATCTGCAGCTTTCTGATCTAGTAGACGTTGCAGTTTTTGAGTAAAAAAACGAAAATCTTTTTTTTTTAATTGCTCTGCAGGAGGTTGCGGCTTCGTTCTGTTTCTCATCACCACCCCAAGTATTGCTGAAGATACATCGAGGAGGAGATGGGTACAGGAGCAAGAGAGAACCGATTAATAATAAGTTTAACAGAGCTCGTGGTGGTAGTAGAGCCGGGGGTAAAACTAAGTTCGAGAGGTACTAAGTAGTAACGAGACAAGACAAGAGAGACCAGTTTTGTCACTCTTTTTTTTTTTTTTGCATTAAAACATGTGTGTTTAGTTACCATGCTTCGAATCCAGGATCTAAAGATCAATTCCTTATTAATTTGCAAGACAATTTAGTTACAGTTATATACAAGCACTGGAGATTCTAATAAGGCACTCGTTTCAATTTTTTCATTGAACACATTTTTGATAAACGAAGAGATTTTAAGTTTTATATATAAAAGAAAAAGAACACTAGAGGTATTACATTTCGTTGAGACCAATCCAATGGTTTTGATTCTTTGTTCTCTTTTACCTGACCTGTGTTGGTGTCTTATAGCTGTACCCAGTCTGGTGAACTAGAATTAGTAGATTTCTTGGAACTAACGGGTACGTCTCCTTCCTCGTCATCATCTTCTAGATCACTGAATGACACATCTTCTTCGTCTTCACCAAGAGGACGTTTGGTAGTTGCTCCTCCTTCCATGCCGCTCACAGCATCTGAACTCTCTTCATCGTTCAACCAATCATCTGCGTCTTCTTCTTCTACGTCCTCAGCTTGCACGTTGATAAATCTAGACGACGAAGAGGAATCAGTTGATGAGTTTCTTTCTTCAATGACAGATTTGTCAACAACTTCTATCTCCTTCTCCTTGCTTTCAATTGGGTGCTTGTCTGTCTCATACTCCTGTGGATTTACGGTTTTAGCAACTAATGACTCCTGAGAAGGGTTATAAGGCACGGCAAGAGGCTCAACCATTGCAGTATTAGCTTCAGAACTCTCTCCTTCTACAGGTGCCCTGTTTATTCTCTGTAACTCGTGGGATAACATTCCTCTTGCTTCGAGTACCTTTTTATGCAAATGCAAAAAAAAAAGTTAGTAACACAAGAATTAGATTAGAATTAAATTTGAAATTAACCTGAGGAGTGGAGAGAAGCAAGGCATCGTGTTGACTGAGTTTAGGATGCAAAAGCACAAAGTAAATCATCCAGAAGCAATTCTCAGTCATATACTCAGGGCAAAGCTCAATCCTCAAAGAAGCAAGGCTCGGTACAAGCCTTTCCACAGCCAGAGCATGCTCGTGCTGATCATCACTCATCTCAAAGTCTGAAGAAAATGGAATCAAATTCACAAGCTAAAACAATCTAGACCACCCTAAGCAAGCTCAAGATACTGAACTAATAAGACTTACCATCAAAGGTATCATCATCATCATCATCAGGTACAGGAAGATCCAACCAAGTATCAGGACGCATCGCAAGATCCCTCACGAACGCAACTACCTCCTCGGTAACTCCGATTACGTCTCCCTTCGGATCCACTCCTTCTGAGCCCAGCTGTAAGAAATTCGAAGCGATCTTTGTGAAATCAGATACCGGTAAGTTCTCAGAGAGCTTCGAAATCCCCGTCCTGAATCTCCCTCCAATCTCCGCGAAATCGTTCCTAATCCCAGCGATCAGATCCTCGTCTTCCTCCTCCGGACTCTGATTTCTCTCCTGGAGATCCGGGGATGGAGACGGTTGCGAGAGGAACGAAGCTACTCCCCAGAATTGGCTTCTCAAGGTCTTGGTAAGTTCCGAGATGTCTTCCTTAACCCCTCGAGGAGACTGTGACTCCGACACCGATTGATTCTGAACGGAGTCATCACCAGGCCGTGGCTTCTCAACATCTTCGTCGTCCTCATCGAGCTTGAGTGAGTTCGCGATAGATCTAGCTAACCAAGCCATATCTGAATCTCTATCTCACACACACAAGTTGCGATCGTGATCTTTTTACAACAGCTCGAAAGCAAGCAACCTTCGTATATATCTTAACATGGATTACCATAAGAAAAAAACTTTGTAAATATTAATTAAACTAAACTAAAACGGCGCCGTTGTCGTTATTTTAGGTAAGAGGGGCTGCGGCGTACACTTCACCGACGGTTCAATATTAATGGGCCTAGTTAAAAGGCCTAAATAGTTGAGCTAAGGCCCTTTCAAGAATAAGCTGCAAAATCCATGTTTCGTATTTCAACGTTTTCTAAAAAAAAATCAACGTTTTTCTTTTTCTTTACTTGATTTTTCTTTCTTTGATTCTTTTGCCTACTTGTTTTCACTATAGTTTTACAAAAATTTAAAACTAATTAAAAAAAATATTTTATGATAAAAACTTATGTGTAATTTGTAAAAATAAATCGAACATAACATATCGATGTTATGTTTCATTTGTTTTATCACTTAATTATTTTATCAGTTTCATAATATATATATATTTTTTTTGTATTTTAATGTTTTCTAAAATGATTTTTTCTTGATTTGACTTGATTTCAGTTTTTTTTTTTGCTTATTTATTTTCGTTATAATTTTGGAAAACTTAAAATCTATTTTCGAAAGAGATTTTATATTATTATTTATAATTAAAATTTATGTCTATTTTGTTTAAGCTAATCGTTAATGAATGTTATGTTTTTTTTTTTAAAGAATTATTGATTATTTAGTTTTTTTATCAATTTCATAATTAACAATTTAGCCTCTGATATTTCAACCTTTGCATAATAATAAACACTTGAATTTTTCTTACACTCTTTATATTACTATTGATAATTAAAATTTTAGGTATTATTTATTTTTGTGATTTTTGATACGTTTTTAGCAATTGTTTATTTTTGTTTTGTTTAGTTTCTTTTGTAGTTTATTTAACATAGGTTGACTGACTTTGCTCTTCCTACATAATTGTATCATACTTTATAGGTAAATAACATTGTTATATAGACCTTCACATGCTATGTAGATGTGTATAACATCATCATGGGTGTTGTTTTTATGAAAATACTCTTATATTCTATATATGTAATGTGCCCTAAGTTTTTTTTTTCTTTGAATATTAATGTGCCTCCAAGTTACTGCTAGGGAGATAGTGTGACTAAAATCATTGTACATGTATAGAATGCTAGTGGATTGACCATTGTTCATTAAAATATTATGTTTAATTTGTTTTCTCAATTATGATCACTTTTTAATCAGTTTCTCAATTAACAATTTTGCCTTTGATATTTCAACCTTTGTATAGATAAACACTTAGAGATTCTTCTTACTCCTTTTCTTTTCACAAGTGAAAGAATTCAGACAAACTGATGTTAATAAAAAAAACATTTGTTCCCCTCCACAAGTATGAGAGTCATCTTCAGATTTCCAAATCTATTTACAATCTTCATTGTACAATCATTTAAGGTACAGACAAAAATATTGTCGAATAAATATAAAGGATCTCTCTATTATTGGATTGTTTGTGTGAGTTTACATTCAGAAATAAACATTACGTCTGAAATCTGAATAATGCAGACTACACAACTTCAATAATTCAGCAGACCATTGCTTCAAAACCTGGATCGCATCCACTTTAGTACACAATCAGAAGTTTAGCAGCTAAACCAGCTTCAACTGCTAAAGATGAACATTAATTCCTCCGAAGCTAATTTGTAGACTGACCAAATAATTAAAATGGCCTAGGCTGTGCATTACTCAGATATTCTTATCAGTAACCTTACGGTGATAGGAATCGTAATAATCGTAATAATCGAATATTTAACCACTCTCATCAATCCAACAAGCAAACTGTGACTAGAAACAAGCTCTGCTCTAAATCCTTTCTCCTCCACTAACCTTCCAATCAATCTTACACAGACAATTTTGGTTTCGATGGTTCATCATTCAACATATGAACCATCAACCAGCTTTT